>APFE030043641.1:238492-296075 GCA_000404065.3 Pinus taeda | reverse complement strand
ACCGTCGGATCAGTACATATCGTGACCGTCGGATTGTAAGTTACAAAATGTACAACGGTAAAGAAACACACTTTACCTAACTCTATACCTAACTCTATACTAGACCAAGTTGAACTTAACTATTTCCTATGTGTCGGAATATCCTAACAATAAGACGACTCTTAATGGGACCTCTTATTCTTTAAGTTTAATGTGTATAATTGGATTACTCCTTGAATCTTGCAAACTCCTTGAGTCGGGGGGAATTTATTGGTTCCTTAATAATTCTCTTGGATGATAATTGTAGAGTTTAAAAATGGCTTTTTTGTAGAGGGTCTTTGCTTTGTTATTGATACCTTTTGTGACTGATGTAAGGAAAAATTCTTCGTAAGGTTGATTCTAACCAAAACTAAGATAGTCGAAATAGAAGAATAGCCAAAACATTCAAAATTAATAGCACTTAACCCTATGTTTCAAAAATAGATATTAACTTTTTTAATCGCTCCTACTTATAGAAGCGAAAAAACAAAATTGAAATGAGAAACTATTCTTTTCATGAAACCAAAAGTGAACATTCTCAACTTGTTTTATTTTCAAAAGAAACATTAACTAAAACTATGATCTACAGACAAATAGAAGAGATCATCTTCTATTGAAAATATTTCTTTAGGATCTGTCCATTAACATGTATAATTCCATTTTCCCTGCCAAATATTGTAACATGAAAGTTGATGGGCAAATGAGTTCGAAAATCTGGAATGGTCCAAGCCACATTCGTTGGAATATAGTATGCTTGCCTTTCCCCTCATGGGCCATATCCAATTTTAATACTAAGTCCAAGTTGAAAATCTTTTCTAAACACTGAGTGTGAATTAAAAGAGGCTTTCACTAATTGTTCATGATGTGCATGGCCAATTATGGCCTTCTCTCATTCCTCTTCAAGTTTAAGAATTTGGAATTATCTTAATTGGATGGATGAGGAAGGAGTTTCTCCAATGAACTGAACTAAGGATAATGAAGGAAAGCTAGATTTGTTGGTAAGACAACTTCTTTCCCATAAACTAAATTAAACGGAGAAGTGCCAATGGAGGTCTTCTGAGTTATTCAATCTACCCAGAGAGCATACATTAAAAACTTATGCCAGTTTCTCTGATTCTTGTTAGTAGCCCGTTTAATCATCCTAATAAGGTTTTTGTTCATTGATTCAGCTAACCCATTTCCTTGTGGATAATAATTAGCATAATATTTGAGATTGAAACCTCTTTTTAGAGCGAATTTTGCCATGGCATTGCCTGAGGAATAGAATGCATTATCACACATTAAAGCAGAAGGAAAGCCACACCTGGTGATGATGAATTTATCTATAAGTTAAATAATACTCTCACAGTTGGCCGTCTTGAGTGGAATTGCCTCTACCCATTTAGTAAAGTAGTCAGTAGCTGTAAGGATGTATTTATGTTGTTTAGAAGAATAAGGAATGATCTCACCAATTATGTCTAATCCCCATTGTTCAAATGGTTGATCATTGTTGGCAGGCTGTAATGGCAAGCATGGTTTCCTCTATCTTCCAGTATCAGTTTGGAAAATCTCACATCTCCTTACATAATTGTGTGCATCTTTAAATAGAGTTGGATAGTAGTAGCCGACATGTAGGATTTTATGTGATGTTGCATCTCCTGCATAGTGTCCGCCTCCTTGTCCTTCATGGAGTTCCTGCAATACTTTTTATGCTTTAGATTTCTTGAGGCATCTAAGGAGAACATAATCATAATTCATCCTAAACAGTGCATTATTGACAATTTGATATTGTTTAGCTTTTAGCCTCAAGGCTCTTTTCTTTGTATAATTCAAATGTGGAGGTGCATATCCATTTTTCAAGTAGAAAATGATATCAACATATTTTTATTTAGAGTTGTTTAGGCTTACCTCATAAATTTGTACTTCATTATCTGGAGGCTATGACTCTGATATGTTTGATGCTCCCACAAACATCCTACAAAAACCTTGACCTCGTACAATATTTGTTGGTTTAATTTCAACGTCATATTCTTGTAAGGCCATGACCTTGCTCTCTTTTCGCCCACATATTTTTGTACCAAAAGATTTCTTACTACTAGAAATGGCACTATTATTCTGGTGTGAGTCTTGAGAAGGAAAGGTCTTAAGTATTTGATTGCTTTGAAAACAACATAAGACTATTTATCAACATCAAAGTAATTGAATTCAGCTCCTTGCAAATTTGAATTGAAGAAAGCAATTGCGGCTTCAAGTTTATCTTGATTCGCTTGAGTGAGTATGACAGCATATGATTTCTTAGAGGCGAATGTATATAGGGTAAAGGGATTGGAAAAATTCGGTGTTGCTAGAAATGGGGCATTTATAATTGCTTGTTTTATCAGGCTAAAAGCTTCATGTTCCAAATGACCCATTTAAAGAGACAATTTTTCTTTATCATGGCTTGGAGAGTTGCCATAATTCTTTAGAAGGCAGGGATGAATCTCTTAACAAAATTGATCTAACCAAGGAAAGACTGCATTACTTTTTTATTATGGGGTAAATATATCTCAGGAATTTCCTTGATTCTATCTGGGTCAATATGGATTTCTGATTTGGATACTATGAATCCAAGAAGTTTTCCTTCACTCAACGTAAAAAAGGACTTTTTGGGGTTAAGTGAAATTCCATATTTATGACAACATTGAAAGATTTGTTTCAAGTCTTTGAGATGATCACTACATTTTTTAGAATATAACGTTGTGTCATCTAAGTAGGTGACCATCGATCTATTTACTAATTTTTTAAATGCAATGTCCATGGCTCTTTGAAATGTGGCACCAACATTAATTAGCCCAAATGGCATCTTTTGATAAGCATAAGTGCCCCATTTTGTCCTAAACGTAGTTTTCAATTGATCATCTAGGTGAACTAGGATTTGATTATACCCTGAAAAGCCATCTAAGAAGGACATTAACTAAGACCCTGTGATTGATTGTAATATCTGTTCCATGGGAGGCAATGGAAAATTATCCTTTTGGCAAGCTTTATTGTGGTTGTGAAAGTCTATACAGATCTGAATATCACCATTTTTATTTCTGACTGTTACGAGATTGGAGACCCATTTGGAGTGTCTGACAGGAAAAATAATCTTGCTTCTTAGTAAATTGTTTAACTCAAATTTAATTTGGCTTTCCAAATTATGTTGTATTTTCCTTAATTTTTGTTGAACATATTTTTCAACAAAGATCATAGGAATTGTATGCTGGATAATTGTAGTGTCGTAGGTTTTAATATCATCATAATTCCAAGAAAATACACTCTTGTATTGTTTCAACAATCGAATAAAAGTTGATTTGTCTTTAGTCATCAGGCCAAGACCCAGGTTGATGTTTTTTGGTTTCATGTCTATCCCCAGGTTGATTAATTCATATGTTAGAGTCAAACTTTGGAGTTTTGAATTGGTGGATTGTTTAAATCTGTCCTTAAGTCATATAGGTCCTCTAACTTGACTACGGATTTTGGTATGACGTTGTTGTTTTTTTCTTGTTCCAGTTGTTTGTCGTGTTGGGCCTCATTAATTATCCCATCATTGTAAGAACCCTCTAAAGTAAAAAAATTCACAAGATCAAAGTTGTTGTTGAAGACTCTCCAATTGGTAATGTTATCAAGAATAGAGGGTCTAAAAATTAATTCAATCGAGAATCTATCTTGGTTGTAATCCTCTGATGGAATAAGCTTGGAAGCTACAATAGCGAGAAGATCAGCACAACCATTGTTGATTGTTGGAATAGATTAAATGTTAAATGTTGTAAAGTGTGAGGTTTGGTCTTGGACTAAGGATTGATAGTGTTTCAAATGCCTTGACAGACAGTGTATAGAATTTCTTACTTGCCAAATGAAAATCTTAGAATCTCCAAATGCTTGAAGGTATTTGATATTGAGTCTAATTACATTATATAGTCCTTAAACCAATGCTTCATATTCTGCGGTGTTGTTTCTGCAATCGAATCCAAGCCTACATACTAACATGGTTTTCTCTCCTTTTGGACTAACCAATATACAACCTACTCCTGCTCCATCATTGGATTTAGAACCGTCGAAAAATAATTTCCAAAACAAGGTTTTATTTCCTCGTTTATCTACATAACTGATACATCTAGAAGTGCCAGTTTGAGAAAAAAATTCTATCTGAGATAAAATGGAATTTTCCAAAAAAGGTGAGTTGTGAGCATTGAAATCTCCTAAGAGTGACTCAACAGAATAATTTGTGATTATGTTATTGCTATATGATACAGGCTCGTTTTCTCCTTCTAACTCTGTCACTATGTACTTTTGATGTTTCTCTCGTTGAACTTTAATCTGATTTGGTTTACCATTGTAGGGGAGCCACATATAAGACCAATCAGTTGACAAGTAACCGTGAAGCTTTTCTGACCAATCCCTACTAAGGATTAGTCCATAAAATTCAGGAATGTCAGCAACAAGTATATCAATGACTTGACATACTTTCTGGTTCGATGAAATTCATATGATTACTTGATTAAGTTCTCTGATGACTTCAACTTGAGATGAATCTAGTTGTACTATTCATACTTTAGACTTCTTAGGTTGAACATTAAACATAGTGAAAACTGTCTTAGGTAAAATGGTGGATGATGCACCAGAATCAACTAGATAGTTGTGCAAATTTTTATTGAAAACTTCAAAAGTAAGTAGAAATGGTAGAGTATGGGATTTGGTTCTTCCACCAATCAGAGCAATGTCTGTTGGGTTGATTTTATTGGTAATTCTAGTTGGAGGTCTTCCCATTTCATGAGTAGCCTGTGAAATTATAGCTGTGGGAAGAGGCATAGTAGGTACTACATTGAGTTCTTTCAAGAGTAATTTATGTTGATGTTTTAACTTGCTGAGCTCATGAAGAGTAATGATTGCTTTGGTTTTCTTCATATCTTCAACAATGTTGTATTCCATTTCATCTTAGACAATAAGCCTTTTAGATGAAGATCTTGAATTGGATTGGATTGGGTTTGTCTGGGTAGATTTTGGTGAGAATTGTTTACCTACGATTTCATCCCTGGAAGGTGGAATTGGGTTTTCATATTTTTATACTAGATTGTGGAGGGTCCAGTTAATTTCTACTTCTAGTAGCAATAGGTAATGCTTTTTGATCTTCCATTTGGAAGAATGAAGTCCCACATTCCTTGTATTTCAATGGTTTCTTCATCATCGGTTTGTTCCACATTTGAAACTTCTTCCTCTTCCCCTTCTGGTTTAGCATTTGTTGTAGAATTTGGAGGTTTTGGATCGGTTGGAGGATTACGTTTATAGCGTCTAAAAGGTTTCTTCAAAGAGGTTTGTGTTATTTGTTTCTTTATATCAACCATTTCATTGGACATGGTCTTCAATACTTTCTATAGCCCTACTAGGTCGAAAGGATCATTTGATTATTTCTTCATAGGATCATACCTAAAAGACACTTTTTTAGAATTTCTTTCTTATACAACATTTTTCTTTTCTATGGCTCGGATACATTTCTCTATAGCTATTTCCTCTTTCATTTTTTCTGTTAATGTTGGCTTGGTAGCTCTGTCTACAAAGATTGTTGAATTTGAGGGTAAAGAAAAAATATGCCATTCATTTTGGACTTCACTGCTAGGCTTAGATGCTGGTGGTAGTTTTTTCAATAATTTATTGAAGTGAGAGTTGAAGTCCTTAATTGGTCCCTTTGGTTCGAATTTTAAATTAGAGAGCTCATTTATCAAGGTTGCTATGGACCTATCATCCCCAAATTTTGTTAAAAATTGATCTTGAAATGTATCCTAGTTATTAATCGAGCCTGATGGTAATGAAAAATACCATGACCCTACTACTCCTTGTAAGGTATAAGGCAATAATCTTACAACTACATCCTTTTCTATCACTCCTTTCAGATTAACAGGCATCATAAAATTATTTATGTGTTCTTCAGCTAATAGGCCATTGTCAAGATTGAATTTGGGCAACCATTTCTCAAGATGAGCTGGTAATTGAGATAAGGGTGCAAGCATATTTACAGACCCTAGATTGGCCCATGGCCTTAGTGGTGGATCTGCTGCCATTGTCTGGGTATGAGTAGGAGGAGGTGTGGCAGTAGCTAAAGGTGATTGGGTAGAGGAGGATGTTACTCCTATACCTGTATGAACCACGATCTCGAGTTGGGGGATGCATGAGTGAACTTGTGATGATATGGATGGGGTTGTGGAAGAAAATGATCATAGAACCAAACTTTGAGATTCTGCAAGTGTTTTCCTAGCCCTCTTACGACTCAGTAGAGGAAACTCAACTGGTGGGGTTCTTAGTTTTTTGCTTTGTTCTCTAGCCAGTCGTTGAGATGGTGTTAGATGAGAAGTGACACTACCTTTGGATAACTTAGATTCTTCATGAGATATTAAAATCCCCTGTAACTTATGGATTAAAGTTTGTAATTCAGGAGGATCAAAAAAAGAATGATCTCACTTGCTTGGGATTTCACTAATGTGCTCTGTATTTTCTTTTCTTCTGGCTCAAAAATAAGAGATTTGGAATGCAAACGAGAAGTTGAGGGTGATGGTGAGGGAGTTTTACTCTTAGAATGGCCTGAAGATGTAGATTTACTTTCCATTCATAATCAGGCCCTCCTATTAGTGCCAAATATGATGAAGGCTCGAAAAAGCCAGACTCCAACAAGGGGGATAACCACCTGGTCCAGACCTTAGGACAAATCCTTTTTTGTTTGGAATAGTGGCTCCGAATGGGGATGATGGGACCAGTTTCCCAATCTATTTATGATGTTTGTGCTAATGGGATGATGTTTTTCTTTTTAGGGTTTTATACGGTGAATACTCCTTCTAAGCTTAATCTATCTTCTAACTATCATATGTAATATGCCATAATCAAAGAAAACATCTAACTTTAAAACTATCCTGGGAGTAACGTTCATATATGTGATCTAAAATGATTTATGAACGTAATTGATAATAAAGATCATTCAATCATGATAAGAAGAGAATCCCTTTAATAATAACCATTTCACATAAAAAGTTAACCGAAATGAGATGATATATATATCACATAAAGAGTCATTCATATATTCAGCATAAAGAATAAGTCATCACCATATAAAAGTGCAATAATGATAACTAAGAATTTAAACTTTCATGTATAAATAACTGAACATGATTTATCACTTGATACACAAGTAAAAAGCATTAAGAGATAGAAGTACCCTTTGTAATACGTCCTCCTCATGTGCTCCAACAATATTGATCTACCTTCAAATCACTTAACATCAACTAAGAGTACAGAAGTGCAATTTCAGTAGAAGATGCTAAACTCAAGTAGAAAATAAATATTGTTCAATTAATTTTACCAAAACCTCCTCAGTGGAGTGCAAGATGCAGATTCTGAAAAATGTTTTTTTATAAAATTTATGGACCCCTCTGTAAATGCATGAGAGGGGTTTAACTACTAAACTATGAGAAAGTGCAATAATGATAACTAAGAATTTAAACATTCATATGTAAATAACTGAACATGATTTATCACTTGATACACAAGTAAAAAGCATTAAGAGATAGAAGTACCATTTGTAATACGTCCTACTGATGTGCTCCAACAATATTGATCTACCTTCAAATCACTTAATATCAACTAAGAGTACAGAAGTACAATTTTAGTATAAGATGCTAAACTCGAGTAGAAAATAAATCTCGTTCCATTAATTTTACCAAAACATCATTGGGGGACAAGATGTATGTTCTGAAGAATGTTTTTGATAAAATTTATGGACTTCTCTCTAAATGCATGAGAGGGGTTTAAATACTAAACTATGAAACTTAAAAATATAAATTACAAAAATAGAGGAGGAGGTTTAAATGACCCACCTCATTTTAAGGTAAAATAAACAAAAGCAAAAATAAAATATATCTATGATTAATCCTGCATCTGGTCTTTTAGATCGCAAATATTCAACATCGGTTTACGGAGTGTAGGTTGGTCGACTTCAGCTTTCGATTGTCTTGTGAATATGGAATTAGTGAGTGCTAGCACTACTTTCTCGGTGGAAGTAATTAGGCACTTCAGGGTCATCCATTGGCTGTGTAGTTTTGCTAAGTATTGCTAGTGTGTATTCCAGTTCAACTTGTTTACTTCTCTAATTGCCTCTGCCCTTTCCTCCACCACCTGTTTCCATATTTCTTGAAGCTATTGTTCTTTCAGAATAAAGCCGGGGGTAGTTTTTGCTACCAAATTAGCATTGTGTAGATTTTCATTCACACTTTCGATGAAACTGTTTGCTGCTGCAACCGCATCCTCCATTTCCTACTCTGCCTCTTTGAGCCTTGAATCCCTTTTCGCAAATAAAATTTCTTTGTGTGATTCATCTATTTTGGGCATATCTGCTCTTTTCCCATCTTCAGATTTATGCCAGTTTAAGAAGTCCTAAGCTTTCTTACGAATTGAGTCATATTCCAATCATAATTCCACAACTTGGTTGATTATGTTATTGCTCATTTCACACTGAGAATTCCACTGCGAAATCTTCTGGCATAATAGTTATTTTTGTTGTGAGAGCTAGTAATTGACGCTGAGTGCTTCTGTGACAAACTGTTCAATTTTGTGATCATCACTATATAGTTCTATTATGTTTTGTAGTTGTGCTTCTTTACTAGATAAACTACTTTGACGTGCCAACTGCATTTGCTGAAAATCTTGCTGAAGTTTTGCCAATTGCATTTTTGCTTGTTGATTGATATTGACCTGTTGTAACTCTTGTTCCAATAGCAATATCTTATATTCTCTTTCGTGGAGCAATAGTTGTACCTCTGCAGCTTTTTCAATAGCTATTGGGGCACATGCACCTACTACCTGTGAGAGTCTGGTGATATTAGCCAAAGGATCTGTAGATGGGTCTTTCCAGAGAATGTCTATAAGTTCATCCTCAGGAGTGAGCACAGGATCCAACTTCCTTTTCTTCCTTTGGCTTCTGATGATGACTTTATGTTGAGGGTTGTAGAATACATCTAGAGGAGGAATCTCCTCTATTCTTAATACAATCTTCGATGTGGGAGCAATGGGAATATTCTCTGTTTCCGAAGTGCTAACAACCCTTTCAATTACCATTTCTGTGGTTGTCTCTTGTTGGTTGGTTGGTGGTTCTCTATTTTGTTCCTCTATATTCAGTATCTTATTAAAATTTTCTCATTCTTCTTCTAAATCAATTATAGGTGGCATTTCTTGCTTTGTACGGGGATTTGAGGCTTCAGTTTGTTTTATGGGTGAAGTCTACTGACCAAAATTTGTTGTAGACTGAGTTGTGTCTTTTATTAATTCGTTGTTGTGTTTACTTTCAGATGTTTTCTCAAATTGATTGCCAGACTTCTCTTTTGATTCCTTTTCAAAACTTGTTTTGGATTCCTCTTTTGCGTTTCCTCCTGTGCTTGCACTCGGAGTGGGATATTTTACTGGCTCAATGAGTAATTTTTCCAATGGGACCTTATGTAACCTATTTTTCCTATAATTATCAAAAGCTTGGAGACCTTCCTGGTAAAAAAGTATTTGTGTCATGTGCTGAACTTCTTTGAAGGTGTTTTTCTGCAGAAAAACATCATCAAAGGGATGTTTTTCATGGGAGAATACTCTTATTTTAAACATTGTGTTAAAATCTTTTAGAATACTGAACGGATCATATTGCCTTCTCGGGAACTTGAGTAATCGTAAAGATAATACATTTTCAACTTCTCTGAAAGCATGCCCTAAGTCATGCAATCCAAATACTCCACATGGTATAGGAAATTGAGGCCAAATGGTCTTCTTGGAAACTTTAAGTATTTTACTCATTCCTCCCTCTCTGCATGTCTGACAGGCTATATCCCTATCCATTAGTTTGTCTGATACATAAAAAGGTAGGACATGGGTGAGGCAATACTGCCGAACACTCTGATATATTTGAATAATTTTTCCCTGGTCCATCTAGCTACGGAGAGAATATCTACCGCAGCTTCTTGGGAAAACCTTGGGGCATCTCTGTTGTACATCTTCTTGTGAATCAAAAGCATAACTCCATGACAAATCTTGAAGAAATGTGGAACGAAATTGGATTCCAACATGACTTTGTGATGTATTTGAATGGGAAGTGAATTTTGAGCAGTCCACTTCCATCCCATAATAGGGAATTTAGAACCAAACAAATAGCATCCATAACATAGGTGCTCATGAAAAATGGAGGGTAAACCCTCGAAGCAATACTCCTTTTTCTTCTATATTCTAAAATTTCAGTGGCTAAGTTATCTGACAAGATTTGGGCCCAATTCATTATTCTAGAATTGATAGCTACATCTAGTACAGGTAACCATTCTAGCAAGAATTTTTAATTTCTAGCTTACCAAACAACCTACACAGAAAAATAGAAATGGGAACTAAGGGAACCAGTAGCATATATACTGTTTTTCTCTTTCTTGAGCCCTTCTTCATTATTTGATCAATTCTTTGTGCATTCTACCAAGTCTTCATTTTCCTTGGCGAACTTCTCAACAAACCATCTGTTGTAGATGGTCTGCGGCTCTAGTACATGGTACATAAGTCTTAGGTTGTCTGGAGTAAATGACGCTATGACTTCTTGGCTTCCTTTCTTGAATTCTTTGTCCGATATGTCTACATCATCTATGATCCACTTAACAATGTTAGTATAAGGGCATATCTTTGGTCTTGCAGCAATGTGGTGCAAGAATGAGCATGCAAGTTTAGTTAGAGAAGCATGGGAAGAATCGCATCCATCCACTGTAACTGTTAGTTCCATAATCCTCGGTTGTTCTGCCTCTAATAGATGATACATATTGTCCCATGTAAACATCCCTACATCTTGATTACAGGCGGTATCTATGAACAAGGGGGTCATCTATGATTTTCCAAAAGCAGGTGCCTTTCCTTTCTTCACCATTTTTTTAGATGTCCCGCTCTGTGTGTTCTTCCTAAAAGTTACAAACACAAAGCAAAATAGGACAAAAATGATACTGAATGTAGAAATAAATCAATAGAAGGATTAAAATAAGGTGACGAAGGGTATTTAATTCAAAATCACACTAAAAGATATCAACTTGCACCAAATGGCCTTTCATAAATGATCGTAATCATTCTTTTAGTAAATCTTCACTAGTGAACTGTTATGCTTAACTCAATGCTCGTAACTTCACATTAAAGTCAGAAAGTACTCTCCTAGAACCATGAGCCCTTTGAGTTGTGATAAAAGCGATTTTACAATTTTCTTTCGCAATATCGCAGATCGCTATATGCAAAAACTTGTTTTGTTTAAGACTTACCACCATGGGTTGATGTGATATGCGATATGTGAGATGCTATCGCATTTCGTAATACCTACTATGATTTATCGGGTAGCACTGCATGGTTAAAATTGTGATATGAGAAGATTATATGAGTCTTTTAAGATTTCACATATCACGAATCACATTTTTCGTGGGGTAACTTTTATAAGGAAGGCTCATCGTGATAGTTTTGCGATGTGAGAGTAATCCTCTAAAAGCAGGTCTTTCAAAGGTTTATTTTAATATTCACGACTTTCCAGGTATAAAGCTATTCTTTAGGCTTTTTTGATCATGCGGCTCTTATTTAAGAAACTTTTCATTTGTGAAGCTTTATGTGCCTAAAGTATGAAAAGATAAATTTCCATGATTTTGCAAGTTCCACTTCGACATCTTATTTTATTCTAAAAATAAAAGGCATGACTAGGTGCTAAGATTTGATTTTTTGAAAGGGTACCCACTATTAACATTCTTACTAATATTAGTAAATGGGGGTTTGTCGATAAGAACAACAGGAGCTTGATATTTAAATATTGTATCTTTGTCATTTAGGATCTCCAAGTTCTGAAATTCCATTCTATGGTATCCCCTTGAGTCTTCTTTCCAACGTCACAAGTCAGACCAAATTTGATTCTCTAAGGAAAATTTATGCCCAATCTCGAACAATGAGCTGATTTTGAACTATTTCAGTAGAGAGAACTTGTAAGGAATTCCGCATGTCATTGTTTCAACCTTCAATCATGAAAATATATATGAAAACCTACATTCCATGCAATTTCAATCACTTTTTACAAAATTCAAATCCAATGCTCATAGAGGATGTTATGACGACTTTCCCAAGGTCACTTCTTTGAGAATAAATTCTGGAGCATGAAAAATCCCTAACTTCTTAAGACCATATATTCGAAAATATGGAAAACTAAGATCTGAACATTTTACAGGAAGTCCATCGAGATTTCTGCTCCACGTGGCCACAATTTCAGCTTCTCAAGTTTTGTAGAAGCAAATTATAACAAATATTCCAAGATGGCCTTTTTGCAGTAGTTAAACTGTAGAATCCAAAGCTCTGATACCAAATGTTATTCAACTATATCACAAAATAGAAGATAAGATGGATCAATTAATTTAGAAATAGCCTCTTCAAGGGGGGAACCTCATTTACAACACATAATTTTACGATAATTGTATGATACAAATGATATGATCTCCTTGGTATATATAGGAGTTTAAGGGGTCACAATATAATCAAAGTCTACATAACAATAATAATGTAATCACACAACAATAATCATAGTGGGATTCTCTTGTGAACAACAATAACAACATGGACACAACAATAACAATAGGGAGTTACACTAGCAACAACAATAAGGGTGATACATTAGTATTATAGGGACCTAACACTTTGTAGTCCTTACCCTTATTACTAAGGCCCTTATGTGTAGTCCTTACCCTCATTCCTTGATCATTAATTATTTATGGCTAAGTTAGCTTAATGATATGTTACATCATAATCACATTATTTTATTATTGATTTTAATTTATATATATATATATATATATATATTAAAAGGATGTTCCTTTTAACTGGTTTATCACTCATAGACTCTTTAATGTTGAGAAAGTGTGGAGATACTTATTATTCTTAGGTTATTTTTGGAGTTTGGTTGATGACATCTTCCTTATTTAAAAATTCTAAAAGCTCATTTTAATCTTCACCACAACCTGTGATTAAGCTTCTTTACTGCAAAATTTTCTTCCATCCATACCTTTTTATTATCAATATGATTAATCTAAAAAATATCTAACATCACTTTTATAGCTTAGAATATTAATTTCATATAAATAGTATATTTATTTTATGTCTTCTTTGGCAAGATGTTAAACACCAATTAAAGGTAATATCTAGTCCCTTGTCAAGGACTACGGCTCTCTTGTCAAGGACTAAGGATAGACACCATTAGAAAGCACATGAATCCACTAAAGGAAGCCTCAATGATGACTACAAGAGGAGTTGCTCTTCTTGAAAGTTACATTATCTAGTCTAAAACTACCTTTTGGCCAGATACTTGTTACTAGTTTAGACTACATTGCTAGGAAAGGTGCTTCAGATGCACCTTCCTTAATGTTTGGTTACCTTCTCTACCAACCCACCTTACCAACTTATACACCTCATCTTACCCCACTTTGTAATGCCTCAAACTTAAAACAACATTTGGCCCTATAATAAGATTTAAAGCTATTTTCTATTGACTAAAAACTTGTATTCCCTAGACATAAAGAAACAAGTTAATTTCCTAAGGCCTAAGACATATGGGAGTGGAATTATACCCCACTATGACTAAGCAAATAAATCATTTCAAGTGATATAATTTTTCTTAAAATAATATTATAGAGTTAGCTTAAGTTTATAAATATCAATAAGAAATAAATATCGTTATTACCGCTTGACATTTGAGTTATGATCTCTATATATATATATAAATATAATTTTCACATATGAAATAATTGTAACTTCTGAAAAAAAATAAGCACATTCTAAGATATCAATTCATAAAAGAAATATAAATAAAATTTATGAATATATATTTTAAAAGTAAGTAAATATATGAAGGAAAAATATTTCAAATCTAATGGAAAAATAATGGGCAAACCCTCTTTACTTTGTTTCTTCATTTTGACATCAATTCGTGCATGGAGAGAAAGTTCCATGGGGATGACTCCTAGAATTCGAAAGAAGTATCATCTACTTAATTGAACTAATCATTCTAAATTTATAATTTTGCTTCATCTCTCCACTTGACTTTTATTAATTAAAACACTTGTCAATGCGAAAATCGCTATATTCATTGCTTGAGGGAGTGCTTAATTTTTAAATTAAACTTGCACTTTGGACAATATTGATATTTTCTGTTATATTTAATTTTTGAAATTCTTTTTTATTAAAAAAATGATTTCTCACAATATTACAATTTTTTGGTATGGAGTTGTATCCTCTTCATTTTGGGTAAGGTTTTGCTAGTGGACAAGGATTATGGAGGTTCTTTAATCCTGTATCTATACTAAGAGGAATATTAATACATTTATTCTTTTATATATGGTAAGGAAGTTTGCAACTTTTTAATTCAAATTCTTTATATGAATATTTGATATATCTATGTATCTAATGTTTATTGATTTTAATATTTATTTAAAAAAAAATGGTTTTAAATATAGCATAATTTTTTTAATTTAAAATTGTAATATTCTTTAATATATATAATAAATAATTCAAATTCTAGAAAAAACTCTTTATTTGATTTTTATAGAAGTAAAGCCTTTCCTTACCAAAAGAATAATTAATGGTCATATATTGAAAATTTAAGAATAAGTTAAATAACATAAAATACAAGAATTTTCCTAAATTTCATTCTAAGCCAAAATTAATTAAATAATATATTAACATAATATTAAAAAGGTAATAAACCTTGTTCATTAAAATATTTCTAATATTTTATAAAAGTGAAAAATAAATTAAAATAAATAAAATAATAACTAATTTTATAAAACTCCATAGTAAAATTAATGTGACTCTCAAAACTTGTTAAAATGGAAGTCTCACCTTTTTAACACAAAAAAATATATAAATGAAGAAACAAATTTTCTTTAAAATCCTTAGCGTAATAGATGCTAGTGTCAAAAGATTTATTACAAAATCAACCGTGTAAATCCTTTAATCCAATAATTCTAAATAACTCAAAAAATTTACAATAAAATATAAATTTCTCTTAAAAAAAATTATTACAAAATCAACTTTATGAATCTTTTAATCCAATCATTCTAAATAAATGCTTACTCATTTTAGCTAGAATAAACGACACTGGTTGATCCTTTAATCCATTATTTCTAAATAACTCAAAAAATTTACAATAAAATATAAATTTCTCTTAAAAAAAACTATTACAAAATCAACTCTATGAATCTTTTAATCCAATAATTCTAAATAAATGCATACTCATTTTAGCTAGAATAAATCATACTTGTTGATTAGAAACACTTAGGCCAAAAAATTCTCTCATGATTTCTACCCAAAAAAACATTCTTTAATACAATAAGCCAATTTAATCTTACTAAAAAAACATTATTATTTTTTTTAAACTAAAATTACACAATATTTTAAATATTTTGAAAAAACGAAAATTACACAACATTTTCAATATTTTGAAAAAAACGAAAATTACAACATTATTTTAAATATTTTGAAAATATAATATAATATATAGGTGGGAAGTAGCAAGATAACTTGCCATGGACGTAAGGCAATCTGGCAGCAGATTGAGGTCAGCTTTTGATATGGCTGCTCGCAGCTTCCGACGTGGCAATCGTTATTTATTAATTCACTCCCAACAAATTAAAAGCCTCCCACTTTCCAGCATTATTTATTCAATCACTCCCCATCAGATTATCACTCAAGTTTTGATATCGCTGCAGATTCTGACATGCAAAACGTTATTTATTGTTTCAATGTTCAGAAATTAAACACGTCCGACTTGCCAAAACATTAATTTATTCATTCACTACTCACTTGTTACTCATCACTACTCTGGCTTTCCACTCGCCAGACATTATTTACTTGACAAACATTTTTTATGCACTACCTCCCCATCAAATTATCAAAACTTCTTCCAGTCTTTACTATGTTCAGAGTCCGTGCTTGTACCCTGTTTGGACTACCTGGGAATCCCCGAGGGACATGTCCGCTAGTGTAACCCCACGATAAGGAAACATACATATCCTATTACCTTACTTGAAGGACGCCACCCTATTTATATTTATATTGATTTCCATACTTTTTTTCTTTCTCCGTGTCACTCGCTGGTACCATCATGCTCCTCTTTCTTCGCATTTCTGTCATCGGATATCTCTAGACAGACCCCACGAAATGCAAACATCTAAATCACTCGCTCGCTATACGATGTTTCTTTTCTTTCCCCCTTTTTATCTTCTTCTTCCCTCGCTTACCCATGTCAATATCCTGAGCGGCCACTCTTGGATTCCGGTTCCCTCATCACCGGTGATAATTGAGAGTCCATGCAGATTAGAGCAAGGCCACGTCCTTGTGCAACTGGAGTGGCGTAACCTACAGCAACGGTTATCCAAGGGAGAGATTAGTTGCCGTCAAACTCACATCTATGGATCTTCACGGTCCTGCTTCCTCTTCACCTTGGCAATTTGTCGTTCCTCCGCTTGTTTGATTTTTCCAAATATGAGACGGATTCTCACGTGTTCTGTGGTGGCGATAGCGAGGAACCGGGCGAAAAGTGATCTCTACCACGCCGAGGCTGAGCTTTGCGATCTTGACACAAAATTGTATTCTTGTTTTATTTCTGTAAGTTTGGGATTTTAGAGTCTGCTGCTTTTCATTAATGTTGATGTGGATCTTGTCCACTTGCAGGACCGTGGGTATTAGAGCTTCGGATTCTCTGCTTTTCGTTGACACGGATG
Source organism: Pinus taeda (assembly GCA_000404065.3). NCBI lineage: Eukaryota > Viridiplantae > Streptophyta > Pinopsida > Pinales > Pinaceae > Pinus > Pinus taeda. The sequence continues at coordinate 279,282 of APFE030043641.1, read as the reverse complement.
TAGATATGGGACAGAGGAGAGGTAGTCTATAGCTGAAGAGGAATTTATTTCCTTAATTATCAAGTGAGAGGAGAAATGACAAAGTGTTTGGGAGGAGGAGATCAAATGGGGTCGTTCAGATCCATAGCTGTGAGTTTTAGGGCACTAATTTTGTTCATTGGATGACGGTTGTTGTGGGTAACGCCATTCCATTTAGAGAAGTACACAGCTGTATTCCAATCCACTATGGACTCGTAAGGACCGGTGGTAAAGAGGGACCCGGACTCCACAACACCGGTTGCTCACATGCTAATATGGGAGCAAGGGTAAAACGAGCGAGAGGGAGGGGAAATAAGTCTTTAGTCTATCGGGAATGATACGGAGATCACTTTAATAATAATATCTCTCTGTTTTTTAATAAATCTTCGCATTCTAGTGTATGTAGTGTAGAGAGAGCAGTGGATATCAATTTAGAATGCCTGTTACTTTCTTACGAAAAAATTATTGGACCAAATCTCATTTTCTGTACTCAAATCTTACGATTGTATAAAAAAAATTATGAAGGATGTGAAGTCTTTTTAACCAGTGAAGATTGAATAAAGAATGTGATTGGTAACATAAAAATGATGTAAGAAAGTTATAACTGATTGCTATCTTCCACACATTCAAAGGTAAAGCACACAATATTTACATAGTGGAAAATAACAGTGAAATTTTACTTTATACAGTGGGAAATCATAGTGGATTTCTCCTTTACGCAGTGGATAATCACCGGATTCTACTTAGAATGATGATAAATTGTAGTCTCGAATCAAATATATGTGCAAAACACATCCACAGATTTGCAATTTAAAACAATCGTCATCTCTCCAATAGCAGAATGGACACTTGAGCATATTTATCAACCATCTGACCTCCCTTCCACAATAGCACGCATTTGCAGCCCTTCTACGCGAAAGTCATCAGTATAAAGAAGAGCAGCTTTGCGTTAAAGGAGAAATTTAGTGAACTTACGCATGACAACCGAAACACAGTTGGGTTACTCTGCTTGGAAGTAAATATTTTAAGTGGAATGTGATTGGGATACTGTTTATGAAATAGAGCAATATAAAATCGAATATACAAATTTAAACTAATTGGGTTAGATGTGATTTCAATTAAAATGAGTTTTCTATTAAAAATAGTTCTACTCTTCCGTCCAAAGATTGTAGAATTATGTCTATAGAGTTTGAGAGGCAATAAAGTATATACGTTATAATTTGAACATAAATGCGTTAATTTTTCTTAATCTATCATTTCGTATCTTCTTATTCTTATTCTCGTTAGTGTTTTATCATTCTTACATTATGGTTCTTGGTATTATTATCATTCTTACATTATGGTTTATTATTCTTATATTATGGTTCTTGGTATTGTATCAATAATGTTGTAATTTCCAAAGGTTTTAGTTTTAATGGTCAATGTGTTGGTTCATACAAATTTCTTTCCCTTATTGATTTATTGATTTATGTATGTGGAAATACTGAAATGAAAAATAGATACACAAAGACCAAGTTGACTAATTTGTGTTAAGGGAAATTCGTAATTGGAGAAAATAATTTCATGAGAGGAAAATGACTCACAAACCTAGACTACTTGCAATAAATGAAGATGTGACTACTTGCAAAAGGAAGATGCAATTCTACACTATCTACAATGCAATGAAACGAAAACACACTTGCACACCTCTATGCTATCTATCTTGCGAGGAAAGGAAAACACAACTTGAAATGAGAACTTTTAAACCCTTAAAAAAATATATTTCTAAAGCAAACCAATCAAAAACATTTACAATGTCTCTCTACTCCAAAAATCCATTATCACGGTTCCAAGAGTGTTGTAATATATCAAAGAACACAAATAATGAGTTTATTATAAATTTTAGTGAGTTTGAAAGGATAGTTACCGAGGTGATAGGTGACAAGCTGTTAGTTCAAAGTATATTTCCATATCGTGACGAGGAAGGAAAAATTATTATGGATCCTAAAGCAATCATGGAAACAAGAATTTAACAACTACATAATCAATCAAATTCAGAGAATCTCAAAGTGTAATAAATTACCTATTGAAGATTCAGAGCTAATCAAGCATTGATGCCAACACTTTTTGATATGAGAGAGGCTTGTTAAGTCGCTCTAATACTATTGTAGCCCCTATATTGTTATCGTGTGCCCCGTAAAAGTTCGCTATTGCTATTGTTGTGCCCTTATATTATTATTTTTATGTAGAACCTAATTACATTTGACCCTTTAGACTCATATATATACCAAGAAAGTCTTGTCATTTGAATCATCCAAGAATTGTTCATTTATGTGATATAAAAGGAGGTAGCTGCCTCAAAGTCATTGATCTATATTTTCATCTATGTTATTTTGATCTAGATAAATAACACTATCTCCAATGTAATGCTTAATTTTTAAATATCCACTTTGGAATCAACATTAATATAATTATTCTTAATGCTTAATTCTTAAATATCCACTTTGGAATCAATATTAATATAATTATTCTCCCTATCTAATTTTCATTAATTTTCTGTACTTTAAACATCTCCATAAGTTCAAAAATGTTTTCTCACATAGTTAGAAAGTTTTTTTGTTGCAATTCTAACGTCTTTTCATTTTGAGTGATGTTTCTCCTGTGAAAAAGAATCATAATGATATCTTACACCAAAAAAATGTATTATCATACTTTACATTGTGAATCTCCATATAATTAATCATGGATTTGTTTTAATTATTTCTATATGTTTATTAACAACCATTTCTTTTAAGGGAGAAATATTAATACATTTCGTATTTTATATAGAGAGGAAGTGTTCAACTTTTCAATTCACAATTTCACCTCAACATTGATGTATCTATTTATCTAATGTTTATTTGTTTTATATATTTTAGTATCTTATAAAAAAAAATGGTTACTTATATTATTGTCAGTTTGTTAATTTGGTTTTCAATCTTCAAATTCATATTTAATCATCTAAATTAAAGGAAATGACCCTTATCTTTAAACCCTTATAGAAGTATGACTTCCCCTATTAAAAACATAGTTATGACTACATATTTAATATATAAGAACAAGTTAAATAACATGGAAGTCTCTTTGTATGATGATCAAGTAGTTGGCACAATGAGATGTTATGCCCTCTAGCCAGCTTCAAATCCCACAGGGGACATCTTGGGAAGTTTCAACTCTTGTTCTTGCTAAGTCAGAAATTCCTAGGGTATCTGGATTCTTGGTGTCATAATGGCAACTACTAGGTTTGACCTTGGGCCTTGGCCAAACTGAATTGTGGTGTCTTGTTATTATAGTGGCATCTACAAGGTTTGAGGGTTAGCTAAAGTGGTTGACTGCTTTGAGCTACATGTAGCAGGTCATTGGGCCTCTCTCTCTCTCTCTCTCTCTCTCTCTCGATATATATATATAGATATATATTACCTAACCAAACTTTCAATTGACATATGAAACCTCCCTGTTTGTGGGACAAAAAACTCCCTCCATAAAACAACTTGATTTCTTAGTTTACAAAGGTGCCCTATATATATAATATATATATATATATATATATATATATATATATATATATATATATATTATATATATATATATATATATATATATATATATATATATCTATATATATATATATATATAAGCTTAAATAATTGATTAATGATGGAATATTTGACAATAACTATGAGATGGGAAGGTGAAAAATTAATCATCAAACCTGCGAAATCATTAAAATCAATGTAAACATAATCCAATTTTATAAGAGGACAATAATTACATCAATAGGTGTGTCTAATCCAAAATAGGCATTCCAGAATTCTAATTTAATCATTTGTAATTATTATATGGATGGTATAGATTTAACCTCCATGGAATACATCTGAATAGTCATAGTGAATCTTGATGTAACAACCCTTGTGAAAATTCCATGTAATAAAAGTTAAAACAATAACCACGGATGATGGTGCACTTATTCCAAGTTGAATGTTGGGCAAAATCCTAGTGATGGGGATCACTTGTCATTGTTTATGCCTAAGGAAATTGGCAAAGGCAATGGCTAAGCAATTGGAAAGGCAAAATGGAATTTTTGACACATTTATTTATGAAAATAATGGAAATTAGGAGAAAAAGGAGGTGAAGGGTCAGAAGTTGCGTTTGAGGAGGAAAATGAAGGAGAATGAAGAAAATGAAGAAAATAGAGGCCTCATTCATAAAAAGGCTCCAGAAGATCAGCTGGTGACCTTTTGTTAGTTCAGTGTAGGATCTCTCCTCTATTCTCACTCTCTCTCATAATATTGGAGACTTAGAGTTTTCTTGGAGCACTCTTGGTGGGTGTGGCATACTTGGATTCTTAGAGAAAGAAGGCAAAGGAAGAGCAGGAAAGCACAAGAGCTCATTGGGATCAACAACTACATCATATTTTCTTGTAGGTATTGATTTGCATGTATGTTTCTTTCACTATTTTTGGCATGCATGTCATTTCTTAGATGTGATATGTCATTGGGATGGTTTCTTTGATTGATAGTGGATTCCCTAGCCTGGTCATTTTCTCGATAGCCATGGTGACAATTGGCTTACTTTCATTGTATGTTTTTGGTTGGTTCTCATGTTTCATTAGCTTGGGTTGAGTTAATAGTTCCTACACCCTTGGTTGGACAAACGCTCTAAAGCCTTGAAAAAACTTAGGTTGACTCACTAGTCCCATAGCCTTGGTTGGAAAAGCACCCTAGATCTCTTGGTGGGTTGATTTACCATTCTTAGAGCCTTGGTTGGACAAACACTATGGAGCCTGATGATAATTGTGGATTAAGTTATTATTCCTGGAGCCTTGGTTGGAACAAATGCTTTGGAGCCTTGGATTGCTAGGATAGAGACTAATCAGATGATGGTTTTGTGATGTCTAACCGTGAGGTGGAATCAACATTTGATGGGTTGAAGTGGATGGTGTTTGGAAGCCTTGTTCGAGTTTTGATTGTTGTGTTATATGAGATCCCACATTCATCTTTGGAATATGGCACATGGGTGAATGGATGAAGAGAGATTTGGCTCTGCCATTCTATGGTTGAGTGGAGCTTGGAAGTCCCTTCTCGGGTTTGTATTGTGTATCGTTAACTAAAGGTTATTTCTCCTTGTATTTCTATGAGAATTTTGATTGATTGTATGTGGTCTATATGGTTGTACATTCATGAGTATTTTTGTCCCTATTATGCTGGTTATGTATTTGTTTTATGACAACATCCTTGTATGGATTTCCTCATGTTTTTACTTTTAATTGAATAATCAATGTATGTATGATATAGTGGATGGAATAGAAGTTGGTGTGTTGAGGCATCAATGGTTCTTAGTGATTCTCAGCTAAGTATGAGACCCCTATGCTCAGAAATCTTAATTACACCTATAGATTACACATTTGCAATATGTTTGACAAAATGCCTGTCATGGGTAGTAGGGATCCACTTAGGGTCTTGAACAAGCATTTTCTTTAGTATTGTCATTTCCACATTATTTTACTAATCTAAAGAGATGTTTCAATTCTAGGCAGTGACTTGGACTGTGGAATGGAAAAAGTGGCTGAAATCCTGGAGTCACTGGGATAACACTGAGAGTTTTGGTATCTGTTTGCACATAGGCAAGCCTGAGAGAGTGACTTTCGGTTTCTAGTCGCACTCATTCATATAACATGGGAGAAACTGAGCCTTAAATTGTCAAAAATCTCTGTGGGGCCCAAAGGAACATTGTCTAAAGTATTGGATTGGCTCCTAAGGGTCTCGTAGATGATAACTAATGTTTGTATGGTTTGTTTATGTCGGTTCCACTTCCATAATGTGACTTAGGAGGTAAAATAATATCATAGTCACCTCTCGTCACATGTCTACCCCAGATGATATATTTCTTGGGTAGATGTGGGAGGAGGGTGTTAAAGCATGGTATCAGAGCATGGTTCACCCCTTAGACTAGATGCACTATGTGTGGATCATGCATGCATGTTATTTGCATGTGTGTTTCTCACCCTTGCATTCCATGTGCTTGTTGCATTTGGAAGATGTTTCTCATGGTTTTAGTGATGTCCCGATGTGAAACTTGAGGTCTGATTGTGGAATGCATCACTGTGAGTGTATAATTGGTTACATGTCGATTTATGTCTCTTACATGTATTGTTGTAATATGTTTGGTTACATTCTTGCATGATTGGTTTCATGCATCATTCTTGTAGGTTTGATTTCAAGTATTGTTCATTCACGCTTGGTCATATTTGTTTGTGGATATGTGTGGATGGTTATGCATCACTTATGCATTTTCATGTTTTCATGTGGTCTATTGTATAGTGACATAACAATGGTGGTTTTCATACATGAGGTCATGCTGTGTGTTGTTGTTCAGGTCATGCATTAATGATTGGACCATAGATAGAATGGCAGTTGCATGGTCATATGCTTATGTTTTTTGTTTCTATATGCTGTCATAATTATGATTATACATGTATCACATTGATTTGTCGATCTGTTTAACAAGGTATCCTCCTCAAGATATACTAAGGTACATTTGTTTATTATGATTTGGTTTAGCTAAAATGATACACCTTGTGGGAAGAAATATCAAATGGCTAGAAAGATGGTTGACTACAAAGACTCTCCCTATGAATCCAAGGAGCAGTATGGTTTTGGGAATCCTTCTTATTTGGGAGTTACACTAAGAAGTTTAAGGGAAGAAATAAGCGGTTGTAAGACAGATAATGACAGAATCATACAGGCACAAGAGAAACAAGCATATGTAAAATGTTGTAATACTTCATAGTTTGTCAAATTTGTGGTGATAGGGACCACTTCGAATCAGCTATGAGAAGGGGGATAGAGCTAATGGGGCATATGGTATCCATTTGTATGGTTGTCATAGGTTAGATAGATCTGAGACATTGTGAGATGGAAGATTGTTGGATACTCTAGATAGGAGAGGACATCTACATATATATGATTCTAGTTCTGATTCAGATAATCACTATGATTGTCACCGATATCATCCTTATAGGAGGAGTGACAGGGGATATTTTGCAGATGAATTTAAGAAAGAAAAACAACTAAAATTTGATAGAGAGATGAATAAACCACAAGCTAGAGAGGCATGGTTGCTTGGCATGCAGAAATTCTTCAGGTTTCGTGACTATTTAGAGAACATGAAAGCTAGAGTGGCTACATTCAGTTCAAGGTAAAGCAAACATTTGGTGGGTAGATGTGAAGAATGCCAGATGTATTCATGAAGAGGATTTGACTTGGAGTGAGTTCGAGAGATTATTCACGAAGAATTATTTGTCAGAAATATACTTTGATGACAGGGCAAAGGAATTTTATTAGCTAAAGATGCGACCAATGAGAAATGATGAGTACACTAGCATGTTCTTGGAGTTACTGACGTATGTGCCTTATCTCATAGAGGAAAAAGTTAAGATTCATAGGTTCATTAGTGGGTTAATGGTTGCATTTAAAGATAGAATTAAGTTCGATGAGCCTAAATCATTAGAGGATGCCATTCAGAAGCTAAGGCATTGCTATGAACAATCAAAGTGCAGAACCGAGACTAAGCCAGACTGGAGAGGTAATTCAAAGAATAAATGGAAATGGGATAGAAAGAGAGCAAGGCCTCGGGATACAAGTAATAAGGAGATTATCCCACCACCTAAGACATTTAATGCATCATATAGGGGACAGGGACATTGATCTAAGGAATAGAATAAGGAGCTTGTCCGGTGTTGGACTTGTGGAGGAGATGATCGTAGGAGAATATCCACAGTACTAGAGTGGTAGGCCTAATATATATAGTGCGCAAGAGGCACAAACTATTGGAGATGTTGAGTAGAGTATTCCATGTATCTATGTAACATTGGATAACAAATAGGTAGAGCATAAGGCATCTATCATTTAAATGGAAAGTAAGCTTTGTGCTCAAGTTATTTTTATTTTGATTGACCTGGGATCTAGTTATAGCTATGTTAGTCCTAACTTGGTGGGTAAGTGTGGTTTGAGTAAGGAATTGCATGCAGAGTCTTCGATAGTGCAGTTGGCTACATGTATGAAGAAATGAGTTCATCATTGGGTAAGAGATTGTGAATTCGACTTCAATGGTCCACCTAGATGCAACACATTTGAATGTATTACCATGGGGTTCATACAGTATGTTGTTGGGCATGGACTGGTTGTATCTTCATAGAACCAAGGTGGATTGTTATGATAAATCCATTGAGTGTGTTGATGAAAATGGGGAACCAAAAGTCCTATAGGTTAGGGTGAAAGCTACATCACTTGGGATGGCGACAACTACACAATCCAAATGTAGTCGCAAGAAAGGGTGTAAGGTGTTTGGAGTGCACATCTCTAGTGATAAGGGTAAGGAAATTGAGTATATAGATGTGTTGAGTAGGTACCCAATTTTTCAACAATTCAAGGATGTATTTTTTGAGCGCATTACGCATTTTCCATCTCACAGGGAGGTAGACTTTTCTATTGAGTTAGTGCCAGGGGTAGCTCCAACATCAAAAGAACCTTACGGGATGAGCTAAGTTGGTTGAGTTAAATTTGCAGTTGAAGGAAATGTTGGACAAGGGATACATTAGGTGAAGTGTGTCACCAACGCGCACACCAGTATGCTTTGTAAATAATAAAGATGGAACAATCCGATTATGCATTGGCTGGAGATAGTTGAATGAAGTGACCATCAATAAAACATACCCATTGTCAAGGATTCGTGACTTGTTTGATCAGCTAAAGGGAGAATTAGTATTCTCCAAGATCGACTTGAGATCTAGATATCATTAGGTACTCATAAAAGAGGAAGACATTGACAAGACTATGTTCCAGACCAAGTATGGGCATTATGAGCTTTTTGTTGTTCCATTAGGCTTAAATAATGCTCCAGCTATGTTTATGTGCCTGATGAATATTGTATTGCGCCACAATTTGGATAAGTTTGTTATTGTGTTCATTGATCATATACTTGTATATTCTAAAAATGAGGAAGAGCATGTCGAACATTTAGCAACAATATTGAGGTTGTTGAGAGAGCATCAGTTGTATGCTAATATCAACAACTATAGTTTCTCTCAGGTTGATGTATACTACTTGGGGCATGTTGTCTCCAAGGAGGGAATTGTAGTAGATCTAGAAAAGGTAAGAGTCATCATGGAGTGTGTAGCTCTTTAGAATCTAGATGAGGTGAGATATTTGATGGCTTTGGTAGGCTATTATAGGAGATTCATCAGGAACTTCTCCTAGATTCACTATCCTATCACATCATTGCAATGGAAAGGTAAGAAGCTTGAATGGACTAAGGAGTGTGATAATAGCTTTGAGAAACTCAAGTAGTTTTTGACACATGCACCAGTGCTGTAGATTACAGGTCCAGAAAAAGGGTTTATGGTATGCACATATTCTTTGAAGAGAGGGCTTGGTGGACTCCTTTTGAAAGATGGACAAGTGGTATGCTATGAGTCCTAAAAACTAAAAGAGCATGATCAAAACTACCTAAAACATGATTTGGAGTTAGAAGCAATCATACATGAATTGAAAATGTGGAGAGACTATCTTCTTGGAAAGATATTTGAGTGATCACATTGGGCTGAGGTATTTGTTTGATGAACTGAATTTGAACGTTAGGCAGGATAGATGGTTGGCCATGGTCAAGGAGTTTGATTTCGAGATAAGGTACATCAAAGGTAAAGAGAAAACAGTAACAGATGGTCTTAACAGATAGGTATAGGAAAATCGCATGAGAACTATGAGCTCCTATCAGAGGAACTTATAGGATAGGATGTTGCAGGTATGTGAGCAGGATGTCAGGTATATGGAGATTGTGCACAGGTTGAACTAGGATGATAGAACAAGAACAGGTGTAGGTACAGGTACATGTATTGGTACAAGTACAAGTGGCAGTATAGGTATGGGTATATTTATAGGTGCAAGTGCACATGGTATGAATTATTATCTTACAAAAGATGGGTTTTTCATGTTCTAAGATAGGATATATGTACCATATAACAGTGAGCTCAAGAAGGTGGTCTTGATGGAGTTTCATGTAAAACATTACTCAAGTCACCTAGGTAATCAAAAGACATTAACTACAATGAAGAAAATTTATTGTTAGTTGAATATGAAGAGAGATGTAGTAGATTTCGTGGATAGATGTTTTGATTGTCAGTGAGTGAAAGCATAATGTAAGCATCTAGGTGGACTACTAGAGCCGATCATGATTCCAAAGTTGAAATGGGAGGTCATTTCCATGGACTTCAACATAGGGTTATGAAAGATAGTGAAACAACATGATTTCATTATGCTCATTGTGGATAGAATGAAAAAGGTTGCACACTTCATTCCAGTTAAGTCTACATTCTCAGCTAGTGGTGTTGCACATGTATTCATTGTAGATGTGGTCACATTTCATGGTGCTCCAAAGAATATTGTGTTAGATAGGGATCCAAAGTTCACTTCAAAGTTTTGGAAGGAGTTTTTTGTAGGTTGGAGCACAGAGTTGGCATTTAGCACAACTTATCATTCACATACAAATGGAAAGACAAAGAGGGTCAACAAGATATTAGAGCGCATGTTGAGAATTTTTGTGATGCATTAACAACGAAAATGGGAAGAGTATCTCCCCGTGGTATAGTTCGTGTACGAAAATGAGTATCAGGAATCATTCAGAACGAGTCCTTTTGAGGCATTGCATGGGTCAAGTTGTAATACTCTCATTAGTTGGAGTGATCGAGGTAACAAGGTGTTGATTGGACCAGATATGTTGGGAGACATGGAATGGGAAGTGCATGCAATCAAGAAGAATCTAAAGGAAACACATGATAGGCAGAAGAGCTATATAGATAGGAAAAGCTTGTTCAAGGAGTTCTAGGTTGGGGAACAGGTGTACTTGCACATCAAACTGAGGAAGAGCTCCTTGCAGATTGGATCATGTACCAAGTTGGCACCACGGTTATGTGGACCCTTTAGTATTATTGAGAGGATTCATCGAGTAGCATATCAAATTGCATTACCTCTGATAGTGAATATCCATGATGTTTTCCATGTGTCGTCACTTGACAAGTATGTTAAGGATGTTGATCATGTGGTTGACTGGTATGTATTGCAGGTGGAACCAAAAAGAGAATTCCAGCCAGAGCCTCAGTGTATATTGCAGAAAAAGGTGTTCATTTTCCAGAACCAAGAAATCGAGCAAGTTAAAGTGTAGTGGAAGAACTTTGGGCCTGATGAAGCTACATGGGAGATGGCAGATCAAATGCGGGCTATGTATCCTTCCATGTTTTCAGGTTTAGGCAAAGCATTTTTAGCTTGGTGTTTTAGTTTGATTTTGGTATATGCTTTGGTATATGTTTTCGTATATGTTTTGATGATGTTGGTTTATGTACATATATATATTTATGTAAATGTTTCCATGAGCTATGTTATGAAGCTCCATTATGTGATATCTTATTATGGTGTCATGTTATTATGCTCTTATGTTGGTTCTATTTAAGTAGATTAATCATTGTAAATACTGCATTGAGCTCAGTTATAAAGCTCCATCGATAATATATTTTTCTATATCATTTTTGTTATTATAGGCGGCGTTAAACACCAATGATAGTGTTCCCCCAAAGGGGAGGGTTCTGTAACAATCCTGGTGAAAATTCCATGTAATAAAAGTTAAAAACCGTGTCAACATGTTGAACGCGATCCTTCCAAGATTTGATATAGATTAGTATATCATGACAAATTACTAACACAAATTTTGTAAGGAAGGGTTTGAAAATTGAACTCATCAATCCTTGGAATGTGGAGGGTGCATTAGTAAGGAAAAAATGCATGACAGAAAAATCATTATCCTCGTGAGTTTAGAACATTTTTTTTTGAATTCCTTTAGTTTCCATTGTAATTTGATGATATCCTAAATGAAGACCTACCTTGTTGAAGTAAAATTCTCAGAATATTTCATCCAAGAATTCATCAATGACAGGAATCATAAATTTATCTTTGATGGTAATCTTGTTGTGCTCCATGTAATGCAAACATATACGCCATGATCCATCCTTCTTTTGCACCAACACAAGTGGAGCAAAAAAAGAAATTTGAATAGGGTGAATTATACAGAACTCTAACATATTTTGTAACGATACGTTCAATTTCACTGTTTTGGGCATATGGATATCTGTAAGGTCTAATGTTTGGATTCCAACACTTCCTACAATCTAATAAATAGCATGATCGTTATCATGAACAAGTGAGAGGCCTTTTAGATTCTAAAATATTGTGGAATGGTTGTTCACGACCTTTTGAAGATTTGGAGAAATAGATGATTTCGATGTTTGAACCTTTTAGTGAATATAATTGTGCAATTATGCCCTATTCTTCTTTCATAAAAATATTTTCCATCCCATTACAGTTGATTATCTTTCCTAGTTTCCCTATGATACTCCTTAATTCAACTTCCTCTCCTACCAAAAAAAATAATCAAAAAGTGTTCCTGAAAATTAAGGGCTATTGTCCCTAAAAATTGTAACTATTGGATTCCTAGTACAAAATCAGAACCACCCATTGGAATGGAAAAAATTGTTATATTCAATAAATATTCCCCCATGGTTAGATTGATATTATGGCACTTTCCAAAGAAATTTGTAGTTCCTCCCTTTGAAACCACCACTTGACACTTTGGTGTTGGATATAGGAAGTAATTCAATTCCTTGAATAGCTTAAAATGAATAAAATTATGGGTACTACCTGAATAAATCAACACTATTACCTTTTTTTTCTTGATATATCATTCTATCTTGAGAGTTTGAGTAGTGGTAATTCTTTCCAATGAGTTGCAAGACAAGGTTAGATTCATTTCTTCTTTCTCTCGAGTTGGTTCCTGATGTATATTCTCCTCTTTTGATGTTTCTTGTTCCTTTTCTTCCTCCACTTCACAATCTATGTAGAATAATTTATTCTCAACACATTTATGACCTTTAGTATATTTTATATCACAATTGTAAAAAATCCCTTTTGCTCTTTTTTCCTTCAATTTTTGTGGTGTCAACATTGTAGCTGATGGAAGGCTAGAAGAGACAATGATTCCATCTTTATAGTTGTGGGTGGTAGACTTCCTTGTTGCCATAATTTTTCTTTCGACTTTTCTTGCTACATTGAATGGCTTCTCCAATGAATCATATTCCCAAAGACAAACCTGATGTTGGATTTTATCCTTTAAAGTCCCTATGAAGGCATTAATCCTATGCTCCTCTTGAATGTCAACTACGTTGATGTTAAATTTATGGAAGTGTTCAATGTGCTCCTCCATTGAATCCTTTTCTTTGAGATTAACCAATTGGCCAAAGAAAGTGCTACTCTTTGTATCCTCATTATGTGCTATCATTTCCTCCGTAAAAATCGACAAAGTGACAAGGGGTTTATGAGAACAAAGTCATTGATACAAAAAGAAATTATTGGGTTATAAATATAAACATGCAATACATACCTTTTGTGTGTGTTTCACATCACCGGGATCAAAATATTGGTCCATATTTTCCATGATACCAGATCCTTTTTATCAAAATTCCTCATATTGATCTTTGGAATGTGGTAGGTATTGTTAGCTCCTCTAAAATCATGATTGACATTCCTTTTGTTTTCATCAAGAGTTTCATGGAAGAATTTTGATCCAGGTGGATGTTGGTTGCCACCCACCTATCCCACTTGGACCCCCACAACTGTCTCTTTCATCGTTGCAGTTTCCTTAATTGTAGCACAATTTACTATTTTTAGTAGTTTTTCAGGTCCTGAACTTCCAGAGTCGTTTTGAGGCCCTAAACAATTTTTTTTTTGGAAAACTGAGAGCAACATGGGTCCATGCATTTCTCTTCCCAAAGTTTTATTCCTCATATAAATTTCTAACAAGCTATGGTGTGCATCAAAAAAACATCATATGCCAAAGTTACAACCCTGGGAAGTTGATGTTCAAATTTACCCAAACGAGGCCCAAAGTTTGGCGTTTCATCTCCTAGGGTTAGGTTTTTGGATGTTTAGTGTTTTCATTTTTCTCAACAATAAATAGGCCTTCGAGTCTCATTGTAACATAGTTCAGAGGCATGTAGCTACCACATCTCTTCTCATAGATAAGCTACCATCACCCTAGCTGGTTTATTTCCATTTCTGTTTGTAAGCGTATTTCAATATCCTACATTAATGAAGTGAAGTATTATTTCTACTGCATCTCTGTATTTATGGTTATTTCTGTACTTTATTGCATTCCTGTTTAAATCCGGATCAATGGTATCAGAGCGGTCTACTCTCTCTATATCTTTCTTTGCATGTCCCCAATGAGGTCGAGATATAAGGAGTTAGGGCTTGAACTAGCCAAACCTTTGAAAGACCAGCCTCACAAATCCTGATGGCCTCCCATGGCGACTGAAAGGAAAGACAATGGGCTAGGAGATCCTCTCAAAATCTTGCTCGAAGAAGCCCTCAAGTGAAAAAGGAATGCAATGATGGACAACTTTTCCAAATCCTCTAGTAACTATCAAGGGGTGATGCATCCGCTTCCAAGAGCTACTCTGGAAATGCCACACCCTTTAAGGTACAAGTTAATTTTGAAATCCCCCATCTTCAAGGATCAGATACATGCATATGCCATAGAGAAATGGTTAAATATTATAGAAGTTTATTTTTTTGTTCATAATTTTTCTAGTCGAGAAAAGATTCTTTTCGTTCTTCTCAAAACAGCCCCCCACATCAAGGACTTATGGGAAACCTACTACGCGTAGAAGGACGAAAGTACAAGCTCACTATTTTCAGCCGAACCCACTTGGAATTCATTCCGGGATGCCATTAAGAAGCAATACTAACCTGTCAGAAGCTATGAGGACAAATACATAAAGTGGACCATGCTATGGTAGGGAAGGGACCAAGATGTGCCGGAGCTCACAAATATTTTTCATACCCTTCACACATAGTTGGGTATCAAGGACTCTGAGTTGCATTTGGTACTCAAATACCACGACTGCCAACACAGATACATCCAAGATGATATGGAGTTCTTGAACATCTCCTCACTCAACACGATGTACCGATACACTATCAAGATTGAGCAGAAGTTTAAAGAAAAGAAGCTAGACTTTAGATCTGTGAATCTGAAGATCAAAGGACAAAGTCAAGGCATGGCGACCCAAGACAACTCGTCAAAGCTGTGAGAAAAGAACACCACCAAAAAGTTAAAGAAGGACATAGGAAAGTGGTGTGAGTTCCATAAGAGCTTCACTCATAACACAAGTGAGTGTCTGACCAAGCAGTCACTGGTGGCCGAGTTGAAGGCTTCAGAATCAAATGCATGTTCCGACCCTAAGTTAGAACTCAAAAAGGGGAATGACAAAGGGAAGCAAATCATTAACACGAAGCCCAGTGCCACTGTTGCCACTGCCAAGATCTAGAAGAATGAGCCTGAAGATCTAGAGGAGGGGGAGTGTCTTTTCCACTAACATATCTGGGTGAAGGGTTTACCACTACAACTCATTGTTGATAGTTGTAGCCAAAATAACCTCATTTCAGCAGAGGTCGTGAAGCAGTTGGGCCTACCGACTACACCACACCTGCATCTGTACAATATCAGGTGGCTTCACTAAGGACAAGATGTTTGAGTCCACGAGTAGTGCCACCTTTCCTACAACAACAAGCCCTTCATAGATGAGGTATTGTGTGATGTGCACCTCTTGATGTTTGTGATGTATTATTAGGCCAACCATACTTGTGGAGGCAACATGCTGTGTATGAGTCAAGGCCGCACTCTATTATTATTTGTTTGGTTAATTCATTATATAGGATATCGGAGGTAGCCCCACCTACCGTCACCTCTTTGATCTCTGTTAAGAAATGCAACAAGATCATCTCCTAGACTAGGAAATTCATTTTTTGTCTAATTCGACGCCAAACTAAGGTGAAGATCGTCACCACATCCATGACCCCTGCGAAGGGTTCCTCCACACAGCAACAATAGTAGATGGATACAATCATCTTCTCCTCACCCACGAGGGCACTGTTGCACTGTCAGGCAGCACTACCCAATGGGCTAACATATCATTGCTCCATTATGGAAAATTCCAAGTACAACTAACGACATGATCAAAATCAAGTACCACATAAGTTTCAAGTGGGCGACAAAATCTGGTTGCAACTGCAAAAAGAACACCTTACAGGAGCCCATTAGAAGCTCAAACCACTTCGATATGGTCCTTACACCAGTACCAATGATGTGGTAAACAATACTTTAGAGCACAACATTCCCCCATTTGTTCGCTTGCACTAAGTGTTCAACGTTGACCACCCTTGACCAAGCTTCCCACCATTACTGGACACATCAGAGGTTGCAGAATATCTCACCAGGGACCAAGTTCAATAGAAGTTTCATCATCTCATGGAGGAACTCAACGCAATGGGGACCATTGCTTCCTAAGGGGGGAGGATTGATCTAGGTCGATGTTGGTGGCCATCCACCTATCCCACTTGGACTCCCACAACTATCTCTTTCAGCTATTCAATTTCCTTAATTGTAGCACAATTTACTCTTTTTAACAGTTTTTGGAGTCTTGAACTTGAAGAGATGTTTTAAGGCCCTAAACGACACTTTTTTTGGAAAAATTGGAGCAACATGTGTCCATGGACCAATTTTTCTCTTCCCAAATTTGTAGTCTTCAGATAGATCTTTCTAACGAGCTATGTTGAGTGTCAAATGGAGATCATATGCCAATGTTACAACCCCAGGAAGTTGATGCACCAATTTACCTAAATGATGCCCACAGTTTGGAGTTTCATCAACTAGGGTTCGGTTTTTGTATGTTTAGGGCTTTCCATTGTTTGCCAATAATAAATAGGCCTTCGAGCCTCATTGTAACAGAGTTCAAAGGCATATAGCTACCACATGTCTTCTCGGATTTAAGCTACCATCGCACTAGCTGCTTTATTTCCATTTCTATTTGTAAGCATATTTCAATATTGTAAATTAATGAAATGAAGTATTATTTATGCTGCATCTTTGTATTTATGCTTATTTCTCTAGTTTATTTCATTCTTGTTGGAATCTTGATCACATTTCTTGTATCAATTTTGTCAAACCTTTGTTCAAACCTTCCATGTCTATTTAAACCATTCTTCAAACCATCCATTTCTACCTTTTATCCATTCTTCAAACCTTAAATCATAGATTCCAGTTCATTTTTTTTTATTCTTTGCGAGATTGATATTTGTTGCACTTGGTCTCGTAATTTTGATATATCATGTTGCATTTATTCCTCTTCTTCATGCATCATAAAAGCGATTTATGGTTTCTTACTATGTGTGTCCATTTTTTTCTTTGAGCAATCTCGAAATCAAACAATGATATCTATGCTTCACTATGCCCTTTGAATCACTTCAAACTGATTTTTCAAACAAAAGTTACGCAAATTTAAAAAAAATGAATTTTTTATTTTAGGAGCTTGATATTGAAACTATTGTATCCCTCTCATTTAGGATCTCCAAGTTTTGAAATTCCATCCTATCGTATCTCCATATGTCTTCCTTCCAATGCGAGAGGTCAGACGAAAATTTTATTCTCCAAGATAATTTTATGCCCAATCTCGCACAATGAGTTGATTTTAAACTAGTTTAGTAGAGATAACTTGTAAGGAATGCCACATGTCACCGTTTCAACCTTCGAATCTAAAAATTACACATTAAAAACTAAATTCCATGCAATTTTAGTCACTTTTTACGAAATTCCAATCCAGTGCTCGTAGAGGAAGCTATGATGACTTTCCCAAGGTCACCTATTTGAGACTTTCTCAACTTTTGTAGAAAATAATTATACCAAAAATTCCAAGATGACCTATTTGTAGCAATGAAACCACATAATCCAAAGCTCTAATAGAAAATGCTATTCAACCATCTAACACAATAGAAGATAAGCTAGATAAACTAATTTACAAATAACTTCTTCAAGGGGAAAGCCTCCTTTACAAGACATAAACAGACAATTATTGTATGATACAAATGATATGATCTCCTTGATATATATATGAGTTTAAGGGGTCACAATCTAATCAGAGCCTACATAACAATAATAATGTAAACACACAACAAATAATCATAGTGGGATTCTCTGGGGATCAATAATGACAACATGGGGGATACATGAGCACAATGATAATAATAGGCTGTGACATTAGCAATAACAATAAGGGGATGCATTAGTATGATAGGGACCTAGCACTTTGTGGTGTACATATTCTTCCTCTATTTCTTCTCATATTGAGTCCCCTATGTGGAGTCGATACCCTCATTCGTTACTCATTAATTATTTATGGTTAAGTTAGCTTAATGGTATGTTACATCATAATCACATTATTTTATTATTGAATATTTTTTGTTTATATATATATATATATATATATATATATAGATATATATAAAGGATGTTCGCTTTGAATTGGTTTATCATTCATAGACTCTTTAATGTTGAGGAAGTGTGGAGTTACTATTTTTCTTAGGTTATTTTTGGAGTTTGGTTCATGAAATGTTAATTATTTAAAGTTTCTAAAGGCTCATTTTAATCTTCAACATAACATGTGATTAAACTTCTTTACTGCAAAATTCTCTTCCATCCATATGTCTATATTATTAATATGATTAATCTAATAAATATCTTTCATCACTTTTATAGTTTAGAATATTAATTTCAAATAAATAGTACATTTATTTTATGTCTTCTTTGGCAAGAGGTTAAATACCAATCAAAGGTAATATCTAATCTGTTGTCAAGGACTAAGGCTCTCTTGTCAAGGAATAAGGATACACATAATTAGAAATCACATGAATCCACTAAAGAAAGCCTCAATGATGACTACAAGAGAGGTTGGCCTTCTTGAAAGTTACATTATCTAATCTAAAACTACCTTTTGGTCAGATATTTGTTATTAATTTATACTGCATTTCTAGGAAAGGCAGTTCAGATGCATTTGCCTTAACTTTTGGTTACCTTCTCTACCAACCCATCTTACCAACCTATAGACCTCACATTACCCTACTTTGTAATGTCCCAAACTTACATCAACATTTGGCACCATTGTAATATTTAAAACTATTTTCTATTGACTAAAAGCTTGTATTCCCGAGACATAAGGAAACAAGCTAATCTCCTAAGACCTAAGGCATATGGGAGCGGAATTATTCCCCATTCTCACTAATGAAATAAATCATTTCAAGTGGCATAAGTTTTCTTAAAATAATATTATTGAGTTAGCTTAGGTTTATGAATATCAATAAGAAATGAATATCATTATTACCACCTAACAATTGAGTTATGATAATATTATATATATCCACCTAAATTGAGCTATAATTATATAAATTATATATATATATAGAATATAAATAATATATATAATATATATATAATTTTAAAATATAAAAATAATTTAAACTTCTCATTGATTTGAGAAAAATAAATCTCATTCTAAGATATCATTCATAAAACAAATATAGTAAAATCTAGGGATATATATTTAAAAAATAAGTAATGCAACGAAGGAAAAATATTTCAAGCCTAATGGGAAAATAATGCGCAAACCCTCTTTACTTTGTTTCTTCTTTTTGACATCAATTCATGCCTTGAGAGAAAGTTCCATGGGGAATACTCACTATTAGAATTTGAAAGAAGTATCATCTCCTTAATTGAATTAATGTTTCTAAATTTAAAATTTTGCTTCATTTCTCCACTTGAATTTTATTAATTAAAACCTCCCTCAAGGGGCAAATCATAATATTCATTGCTTGTTCTAGTGCTTAATTTTTAAATTAAACTTGCACATTGGAAAATATTGATATTTTTCATTATATTTAATTTTTGTTAATATTTTTTATTAAAAAAATGATTTATTGCAGTGTTACAATTTTTTGGGTTGGAAGTTGTAGCCTCTTCATTTTGGGTAAGGTTTTGCTAGTGGAGAAGAATCGTGAAGTTCTGTTCTTTCTTGCTTTTTTTTACACTAAAAAAAGTATTGCCATAATTTACATGATGAATATTCATATAATTAATCATGGAGGTTCTTCAAATTTTCATCT
Source organism: Pinus taeda (assembly GCA_000404065.3). NCBI lineage: Eukaryota > Viridiplantae > Streptophyta > Pinopsida > Pinales > Pinaceae > Pinus > Pinus taeda. The sequence continues at coordinate 259,153 of APFE030043641.1, read as the reverse complement.
ATATGAAGATGAATATTTATACATTTATTCTTTTATATGGTAAGGAAGTCTTCAACTTTTCAATTCACACTCTCACATGAATATTGATATATCTATGCATCTAATGTTTATTGATTTTAATATTTATTAACAAAAAATTGTTAGTAATTATTATCATAATTTTTTTAACTTAGAGTTGTAATATTTTTTAATATATATTAAAAAATTCAAATGAAAGAAGAAACTCTTTACCTTATAATTCTTATAAAAGTACACCTTTCCTTGTCAAAGCATACTTATTGATCATATATGAAATTTTTAAGAACAAGTTAAAGAACATAGAATGCAAGACATTTTCCTAATTTTTCAATTCTAAACCAAAATTACTTTAAATTAATATATTAACATAATATAAAAAGGTGATTAACCTTGTCCATATAAAAATATTTCTATAAATCCTTAAAAATTATATTAAAATTAAAATAAATAAAATAACAACTAATTTTTTATAAACTCCATAATGAAATTAATGTGACTCTCAAAACTTGTTAAAATGGAAGTTTCACATTTTTAACACCAAAAAAAATTACAATGAAAAACAAATTTCCCTTAAAATCCTTCTCTTGTACTAGTAATAGATCCTAGTTTCAAAATATTTATTAAAAAATCAACCCTATGAATCCAATAATTCTAAATAACTCAAAAAAAAATTACAATAAAAAACAAATTTAGCTTGTAAATTCCTATTTTCAAAAGATTTATTACAAAATCATCCCTATAAATCCCTTAATCCAATAATTCTAGATAACTCCTACCTCATTTTAGCTACAATAAACCAATTTAATATTACTAAAACAGATTACTATTTTTTAAATAAAAAATTACACGACATTTTAAATATTTTGAAAATATAATATAAAGGTGGGAACTACGAAGATAACTTTCCATGGACGTAAGGCAACCTGGCAACATATGAGGTCATATTTTGATATGGCTTCCTGCTTCTGATGTGCCAACCATTCTTTATTAATTCACTGCCAACCAATAAAACTCCTCGCACTTTCCGAACATTATTTATTCAACCACTCCCCATCAAATTATCACTCACCTTTTGATATGGCCACAGATTCTGACATGCCAAACGTTATTTATGTTGAGATTAATGTAGATTTGGCTTAATAGATTAAGCATTTAAACCGAAACCTAGAATAGGATTGTGTTCTTTTATTCTAAAATTCTGTTCAACTTGCTTATATGTATGTTTGTTATATATATTCTTTCATGTAATGAATGGAGGGTAGAGCGTGTTTTACAGAGGCAGTTTTACACATGATATTTCACACCTGTAAAATGTGTGTTTGTTATATATATTCTTTCATGTAATGAATGGAGGGTAGTGCGTGTTCTACAAAGGCAGTTTACACATGATATTTCACACCTGTAATCTGCTCAGTTGATTTAATAAAATTTGATTCTTATTTTTCACATGGTATCAAATCTACAGTTCTCAGGATGCCTGTACCCAAGAGACCGGTGCGGTTGGAGGTCCACCAATGCGGTTTTAAAAGGTGATACTCACGCCAACTTGACTTCTGGACTTACCGCGATTTTTGGTTTTGAGCATGGAGCGAGTGAGCCATTCTCGAATCGCGCCGACCGACTGGTATGAAAAGGCTGCACGACAGTTGAGGAGGATGCGGTGAAGAGGCTGTGTGACTTCCGAGGAGGCACAGGAGACCATTGCATTTGAGGCTGCTGCCTGCATTTTCGCTAGATAGAGGCCGAGATGCCTGATGTATGCAACATTCTTTGATTGCTGCGGGGAAATCGTTTTTCTTTATTGCCCGTTGTGCGAGGAGAGGTGGATCCAGTCTCATGGCCACGCATCGAAGGGCTGGCTGACCCATCCTAGTTGGATCTGTCATGTGTGAGAAAAGGTTGTAGTTTTGGATCGCTGCCAAGAAATTGAAGTTGCTCGCATGAAATCCATGGAGTACACTGCGACTGCGAGGTGGAAGCTGCTGGTGCGTGGTAAGCCGAGGAGAAGACCAAAGGAGGCTGCGGTTGGAGTAGTTATCTACGTGTTGGAGACCCATTGCTGTATTTTGGTGGAGGCCGCACAGTCATCAAGTTGTCATGGTGGAGTGGCTACTGTAGAGGCTTATTGATTTTGCGTGCCTAGGAGGTTGATCATTTATTTATTTCTGACATCGGTAAAGCGGGCATCTCCTTATTTTTGAATTTGTAGGCTTGTACAAACCTCGGTTTTGATTTGCCTTTTTTAAATTCCTGCCACACAACGAATATGGTTATGGATTTTGCGGTTTTTTGTTAATCCTGTTTTGGTGCTCGGGATGGAATTTGAAAGGAATTTGAAGTTTGTTATGGGGCTCTTTATTTGATAGAAAAAAAGGAGGGGCTCTTTAATTAAATTAAAAGGGGTGGTTGTTTTTTTTTCAAAAAGAATTAAGTAATTTTAAAAAAGGGGGCGATTAAAAAAAGGTGATCTTAGCTCACTTTTTTGGATCAAGCATTTGGCAGTTTTTTTTGAAAGATCTCGAGTTGTTTTTTTAATTGTTGGAGTTGAAGATTTTTTTTCATTCAAAATGAATAATCGATTAGTTGAATCTTACATCAATGAAAACAACAAGCTGGATGGATCCAATTACTTTAGCTGGAAATTCAAGCTGCAAACCTGCTTGAGGGACATAATGCATGGACATTTGTGAACAATCATGAAGTGAAGTCGAACCTCATTGCAGGAGGAATATCAGCAACAATCCAAGACTGGGACAAGCAGGAGACTAAGGCAAGAATGCTCCTGAAATTGTCAGTCAAAGATTGTGTTATTCCCCATATCTGTGATTGCAAGACTCCATTAGAGATTTGGAAGATGCTCAAGGATCTCTATGAGGTCAATAACATCAATCAATTTTTTTTTATTGAAGAGCAAGATTTCCTCCATCAAGATGGAAGAGAATGAGACAGTTGTAGCATTTATTTCGTGGATAAAGGAGATCAAGAACGTGGGTGACATCGGTGAAGCTATTTCAGATACAGATCTAGTCACGATCACCATGAATTGTATGACTGACGAGTATCACATGTTCATCACTCGCTTGAATGCAAGAGAAAAATCCCTCGTGTTTGAAAAATTGATAGGGATCCTCATTTAAGATGAGGAAAGGCAGTTGACTTTTAAACCCCAGAGTTTAGAACTGGCCATAATGGCAAAGAAGAAGCCCTTCAGAGGGAAGCCAAATGTAGCATAGAAGAGTAGTGCAACCCCGTAGAGAAAGATGCCCCCACCTCAAGGTATGTCTTTCAATAGAAATGACTGTGCGACCAAATGTTTTTATTGTGGTACAACTGACCATATAGCCAGATATTGTATCAAGAAGAAGTTTGATGAAGGTCAGAAGAGACATAAACAACACGCAGGTCATTTTGTTGATGAGGAACAGAGTCAGAACCTCAGACTATTCATATCTAACTCTACGCTTTCGGCTAAGGAGGATGAAGCAGATACCTGGTTTTTCGACTCAAGTTCATCCATCCATAAGATAAGGAATAGAGAGTGATTTGAAGACTTCAAAGAGACTGTTAGTGGAGCGAACATCCATCTTTGTGATGATAAAGCATACCAAATCAAAGGTCATGGTAATATTCTTGTTGTTTTTCTTGATGGAAATATTAGTCATATTCATAATGTGATGTATGTAGCCAGGACAAAAAAGAATCTGATCTTTGTTTCTACTATAACTGATCAGAACCTCAAGGTAGAGTTTTATAAACCATATTGAGTCATTAAAGACCTATTGGATTCTATGAAGCTTATTGTATCAGGTATTCATGTGGGAGGATTGTATAAGCTAAATGTCAAAATCGCACCACATCAGGCATTGACATCATCTGCCATGACTACAGTGGACTTATGGCATCAAAGGTTCGGCCATATTAACTTCAATGATTTGTTTCTTTTACAGAAAAGAGGTATGGTCGAAGGTCTTCCTATTTTAAAATCTGCTCATATTAATTGTGATGCATGTGCACTGGAAAAGTCACATAGAAATGAATTTCCTATGAATTTTGATAAAAAGAAGAAAGATACACTTGACTTGGTACGCACAGATTTATGCAAGCCTATGTAAAAAAGATCGTTAGGCAGTGCATACTTTTTTTTATTGTTTATTGATGACTCTACAAGATTTGCTTAGGTGTATTTTCTAAGGCAAAAAAGCCACACTTTTGAAGACTTCAAGGAGTTCAGAAGTATGGTTGAAAAGCAGACAGGTAAAAGCATCATGATTATCTACTCTGATCAAGGGGGAGAGTACAAGAAAGCTTGTGTAGTCAAATAATGCAAAGATAATGGAATACAATAGTAGTTTATAGTACCCCACACTCCTCAACAAAACATGTTTACAAAAAGGAAAAACAAATCCCTTGTGGAGTGTGCTCGTAGTATGTTAAAAGGTAAGAATGGTTTTAATGGTTTTTTGGGCTGAAGCAATTAATACTTCAATAGATTTAAAGAATAGGAGTCCAATAAAAATTTTAGACTTCAAAACTCCTTTTGAAGCTTTGTTTTGTTATAAGCCTGTAGTTAAGCATTTGAGTGTTTTTGGCAGCAAAGCCTTTGCCTGTATCCCAAAGGAAGATAGAAAGAAACTCGAGTCAAAGGCCATCAAATGTATTTTTGTTGGGTATTGTACATAATTTAAGGCTTACAAACTATTTAATCCCTCTACTCATAAATTTTTTGCAAGAAAAAATGTAGTGTTTTATCAGTAGGTTGATGATGGAAGCCATGAGAGTGCTAACAAAGAATGGCACATGCCCTTCTTGGTGGAAGAAGGAAGTGATGAATCAGGTGACAACAATGAGCAGATGCAGTGGCAGTAGCAAGAAGGGAAACAAGATGATGTAGCTGTCAAGCCAAGTTCATAAAATGATGATCATACAACGTTTGGAGCTACCCCACCACTCAGGAGAACATGTAGGAAAGTTTAGTTTCCAACAATATATAGGGATAATGCTTTTATAGCTAGTATGATGAATGTTGTTGAAGCCTCTAGTTATAAATAAGCTAGTCATATAATGAACGGAAGACTATTATGGAAGAGGAATATGTTTAAATTCTCACAACAAAACATGAGATTTAGTTAAACTGCCTAAAGGAAAACAACCCATAGGATGCAAATGCCTGTATAAGCCTAAATTTAAAGGATATGAGAGCATAGATAAGAATAAGGCTAGGTTGGTTGCAAAGGGGTATTCACAGCAAGAAGGCATACATTATGATGAAACATTTTCCCTTGTAGCTAAATTAAACACAATCAGAATGATAATTTCTTTAGCTACTAAACACCATTGGCTAATTCACCAGCTAAATGTTAAATCTGCATTTTTAAATGGGGACTTAAAAGAAGAAGTCACTACAATGTGAGGGGTTTGTCAAACATGGTGAAGAACATTTAGTTTGCAGGTTGAAGAAAGCGTTGTATGGACTAAAACAAGCACCAAGGTCATGGTATGACAAAATTGATTCATTTTTCCTAGAGAATAGTTACAAAAGGAGAAAAAATGACCCTAATCTTTATACCGTGTTTGATGAAGAGGCAAGGATAGTTTTGATTTCTTTATATGCAGATGATCTAATCATTACAGGGAATGTTGATAATCTCATTAAAGAAATAAAAGAGTAGATGTCACGAGTCTTTGAGATGAAAGACCTTGGAGAGCTATATTATTGTTTGGGTTTGGAAGTCTTGAGGGATTTTGGATAAATATTTCTGTCCCAGAGTAAGTATGTCAGGAGTTTACTGGAAAACTTCATAATGGATCAATGTAAAGCTGTAACAATACCTTTACAATAGAATTTAAAACTTCAGAATGATAATGGATCTAAGGAGGCAGACTCGATGTTGTATAGAAAGTTGGTTGGGAGTCTAATCTAATTTACTACAACTAGGCTTGATTTGGCTTATGCAGTCAGTGCATTGGGCTAATTTATGTCAAATCCCCTTGAGAGCCATTGGGTTGCAGAAACAGGTGTTTTGAGGTATCTCAAGGGGACCTTAGATTTTGTTATTGTTTATACTGATTGATGTGATTTTTGATTGACGAGTTTTTTAGACTGTGATTAGCCTGGAAATGTAAATGATGGATGATCCATAACAGGTTATGCATTCAGCATTGGATCCGAGGTCATTATATGGAGTAGCAAAAGGCATAACAAAGTATCCTTGCCTTCTACAGGCGTTGAATATCAAGCTATGTGTGTAATGACATGTGAAGCAGTTTGGTTGATGAGACTTCTACTTGTTGTTGGAGAAGAACAAAAGGTTGCAACAGTGATCAAATGCGACAACCAGAGCTCTATCAAACTTGCAAATAACCCAATATTCCATAAGAACATAAATGATATCGATACAAAGTTTAATTTTGTGAGGGAGAAAGTTCAGTCAAAAGAAATGCATATTGAATATTATAATAGTTGTGACAATGTTGCTGATATTTTTACCAAACCTCTTGCTAGAATCAATTTGAGTTGTTTAGGGAAGTGTTAGTTATATCTGTGAATTCATTTCTCCATTCAAGGGAGTGTTGAGATTAATGTAGCATTGGCTTAATAGAATAACAGTTCAAACTGAAACCTAGATAAGAATTATGTTCCCATTTTCTAATATTATGTTCAACTTTCGTCAATGTGCATTTGTTATATATATTCCTCATGTAATGAATAGAGGGTAGAACATGTTCTTCATAGGAAGTCTTACAGGTGGTGTTTCACACCTGTAAGCTGCTCAATTGATTTAATAAAGTTTGATTCTTATTTTTTACAATTTATTATTTAAATGCTAAAAAATTAAATACCTCCCACTTGAGAAACATTATTTGATTCATTCACTACCACTTCTCGAGCTTTCCACTTCCCAAACATTATTTACTGATTGAATGCCATTAAATTAAACACCTCCACTTGACAAACATTTTTTATTCATTCACTCCCCCATCAAATTATCATAACTTCTTCTCGTATTTACTATGTTCATGGTGGGCGCTTGTACCCTATTTGGAATATACTTGGGAATCCTCGAGGGACATGTCCGCTAGTGTAACCCCACGATAAGGAAACATACATATTCTATTACTTTACTTGAAGGAAGCCACCCTGTTTATATTGATTTCCATAACTTTTTTGTTTTTCTCGGTATCACTCGCTGGCAGTATCATGCTCCTCTTTCTTCGCATTTATGTCATCAGACATCTCTAGACTGACCCCACGAAATGAAAACATCCATTTTTTACTTTTGCTATATAAATTTGCAATACTTCATCTAAATCACTTGTTCTCTATATGATGTTTCTCTTCTTTCCCCTTTTTCTCTCTTCTTCTTTCCTCGCTTATCTAGGTCAAGAACTTGAGAAGCCACTCTTGGATTCTGTTTCCCTCATCACCGGTGATCCCTGAGAGTCCATGTAGATTAGAGCATGGCCGCGTCCTTGTGGAACTAGAGTGGCATAACCTACAGTAGCGGTCATCCAAGGGAGAGATTAGCTGTTGTCAAACACATATATCAATCTTCACGATCCTATTTTCTCTTCTTTTTGGCAATTTGTCGTTCCTCTGCTTACTTGATTTTTCTAAATATGAGATGAATTCTCAGGTGTGGTGGCGAGACCAAGATTTTTCCATATATGAGATGGATTGTCCCATGTGGAACTAGGCGAAAAGTGATCTTGAGCATGTCGAGGCTGAGGTTTGCGGTCTTGACACAATTGTATTCTTGTTTTCAATTCTCAAAGTTTGAGATTTTAGGGTTTGCTGCTTCTTATTGATGTTTATGTGGATCTTGTCCACTTGTAGGACCCTGGGTATTAGAGCTTCGGATTCTTTTCTTTTTGTTGACATGGATGTAGATATGGGACAGAGGAGAGGTAGTCTATAGCTGAAGAGGAATTTGTTTCCTTTAATTATCAAGTGAGAGGAGAAATGACAAAGCATTGGGAGGAGGAGATCAAATGGGGTCATGCAAATCCATAGCTCTGAGTTTTAGGGCAATAATTATGTCTATTGGATGACATTTGTTGTGGGTTTTAGTTTTAATTGTCACCATATAGTTTATACAAATTAAGGAGGGGTTACGATTGTATATGTAATAGACACCATATTTTTCTCTTATTAATTTATTGATTTATGTATGTGGAAATACTGAAATGAAAGGTAGATCTACAAAGACCAAGTTGACTAATTTGTGTTAGAGGGAAATTTGCAATTGGATGAAATAAGACACAAAAACCTAGACTATTTGCAATAAAGAAAGACATAATTCTACATTATCTACAATGACACAAAAGCACACTTGCATGCCTCTATGATATTTTAGGGAAAGAAAAGGAAAGAAAAATGTTGAAATGAGAACCTATAAACCCTTGCAAAAGAAATAGATTTTTAAATAAAACCAATCAAAATCATCTACAGTGTCTCTCTACTTCAAAGATCCATTATTAGGGTTCTAAGAGTGTTGTAATATATCAAAGAACACAAATTATGGTTTATTACAAATTTGAGTATGTTTGAAATGCTAGTTACTGATGTGATAGGAAACAAGCTCACAGTTCAAAATATATTGTCATATTGTGACAAGGAAGGAAAAATCATATTGCATCCTAAAGCAATCACATAAACAAGAATGTGACAAATACAAAATAAATAAATTTCAAAGAATCTCATTAATTGGAAGAACTTACCTGTAGAAGATTCTTCATGGGAGGAAGACTATTTTAGATAGAAGCATTCAGAGCTACTCAAGCATTGATTCCAATGCTTTTTTGAAGGAGAGCGGCATGTTAGGTCGCTATAATACCACTGTAGCCCCTATATTGTTGTTGTGTGCTCTATAGAAGCTCGCTATTGTTATTGTTGTGCCCCTTACATTATTACTTTTATGTAGGCCCTAATTTTATTTTGACCCTTTAGACTGCTATATATATCAAGAAGGTCTTGTCATTTGAATCATCCAAGAATTGTTCATTTATGTGACGTAAAAGGAGTTAGTTGCCTTAAAATGGCTTATTATCAAGTCATTGATCTATATTTTCTTCTATATTATTTTTATCTAGATACATAATACTTTTTACCAAAATAGTGCTTAATTCTTAAATTTCCACTTTTGAACCAAAATTAATATAATTATTCTCTATATCTATTTTTTTTATTGATTTTCTCTTCGCTAATCCTCTAATCATCTCCATCGGTTAAAAAGTGTTTACTCACATGATTACAATATTTTTTTTGTTTGTTGAAATTGTAACGTCTTTTCATTTTACGTGAGATTTTGCTTGTGAAAAATAATCATAATGATGTATTACACCTCTACATATATATATATATATATATATATATATTATATATATATATATATATATATATATATATATATATATAATATATAATTTACATTATGAATCTTCATATAATTATTTATCGATTTGCTTCAATTCTCCATATATTTTCATTAATAACCATTTCCTTCAAGTGAGAAAGTGTTCAACTTTTCAATTCACAATTTCACCTCAACATTGATGTATCTATTTATTTAAGGTTTTCTTATTTTATATATTTAAGTGTTTTATAATAACAAAATGGTTACTCATATTATTGTTAAGTTTTTAATTTGGACTTACAATTTTCAAATTTATATTCAATAATCTAAATTAAAGAAAATGTCCCTTATTTTATAATCCTCATAGAAATATAACACCCCCCCCGCATTAAAATTATAGTTATGAGCACATATTTAATATATAAGAACGAGTTAAATAACTTGGAAGTCTCCTTGTAGGATGATCGAGTAGTTGGCACAACGAGATATTATCCCCTCGAGATAGTTTCAAATCCCAGTGGGGACATCTTCTGCGCATTGTGATAATGCCCAAGGAGTGGGATCCCCCACTTTTGGGGAGTCTCGACAATTACTCTTTCTAAGCCATAAATTCCTTGGGTATCTAGACTCTTGGTGTTATAATGGAAGTTTCTTGGTTTGATCTTGGGCCTTACCGAAATTGAATCTTGGTGTCTTGGTATTAGAGCGACAGCTGCAAGGTTTAGTATTGCACTGTTGGTTTGTTAGTGTTATAGTGGCAGTTGGTACATTTGATCTTGGGCCTCGCCCATATGACTCCAATGAGTTATCGATTAACCATGATAAAGTAAAATAAAAATAAATAAATAACATGGAATATAATATACTTCCTAAATTTTAATTAAATTAATATATTAACATATTATATGGAGGTTATCAATGTTATTAAAGAAGATCAAAATTATTTCTATGATCTCATAAGAGTAAATAAGAAAATAAATGTTGTTAAAATAATAACTAATTCTCATAAAATTTATAGTAAAACTTGGTGTAAATCAATTCCAAAACTATTTACAATGAAAAGGTTGAAAATGCACAACATTCTCTTAAACTCTTCAACATGTACTAGGAATATATTCTATTTCAAAATATTCATTGCAAGACCAACATTCTTAATCCCAGTAAAAATTAGTGATCATTATTATTCAGATCAAGGAATTCTATTAAGAGTAGGTTCCTCTTGGGCCATTCCTCATCTATCGATAGTGTATAAAAAAAAATCCATGTGTCCCTATTTTCAATGTAGTAACAAGTGTCATGTGTCTTTATCACCGAGTGTACTTGTCCACATGCATCTCTTCTCTGCTTTTGATATCGTTAGAGATCCATGTGATTGCATAGGACTTTGTTCTAGAGAACATGCTTGCGTAGTTTAGATTGTGGGCTGATATGACCATTAGTTCCATGATCTATGCCTCCATGATGAATTCAATACAGAGAAAATGGTAAATTTGGCAAAAAAGCCAAATAATTACTGAGAGAGACAAAGTTTCATAACAGGTGGGTGATTTAGTGGATGAAATAAGTACATTCATCCATAATAATAGAAAATGCAAGCCTTTATGATTTAAAGCCCATGGTTTCTCCCTAGGATGGCCTAATGAACTATAAGTACATTCATCCATAATAACAGAAAATGCAAGCCTTTACAATTTAAGGCCCATGGTTTCTCCCTAGGATGGCCTAATGAACTATATCAAAGGTAGCTAATTGTTGAAACCATCTGAGTAGACAACCATTGTTAAATATATGTCACATCTCAAAGCCCTCATATGAAATTTCTATGTGAGAAGTTTAGATTTTCGTGACAGTTTCAAAAAATTTCCTGAAAATTTAAATTAGATCTTAGCATGTTTTGGACATCTGATTTTGTGGTCACATTGGTTGTTGCGCTAGTCACAAAAGTTGATTTTATGGCATGTTTGGAAATGTCAGACATTCAAGCACTGATATGAAAACCATTGTTAAGAAACAAAGTGCTCATCAAACTAGAAAATATTCTAAGAAATAACCAACTACAACATTTGCTCAAATTGTTTGAATTGTCTAGCCAAATAATTTCTTGACGAAAATTCACGATTACTAAAACAAAATGCTTAATCAAAATAAAGTACAGGTGAAACATGCTTTAAAAAAAATCCTTTAATCGAACTGTATAAATAATCTAGGCATTGCATAATTCCATACTTACACTTGATTGTAAACATAATAAGTACAAAATTAAACCATTTACCAAAGAAACCTATCAAAATTTGAGAACATTACCATCAATTTCAGAGATTAAACTATATGTTCAGGTTGACATTTCGAAAGATCTACAAAACTTGGGAAATTATATAATTGCACTAAATTTTCCCATTTTATGCCAAATTATCTACTAATTTACATCCTCTTGACGTTGACGAACAAATGAATATGGGCCCTGAAGAATAGTAATAACCCACAACTAAATAGCCTGATTAGTGCACGAATGATTTTAAAATGCCACAAATGTTATCGAAATATGATCTATACCAGCATTCAAGAACTAGGATGTAATTATGTAAGATTAAATATTTCAATTAATATAAGCATAGGATTTATTGAAGGTGAATAACTAGGAAAATTATAGAAGGCCCTATGAAAAATACTTGATCCCATCATTGGATAATGGAGAACATGACTGCCTTATTTGATTTCTGTGAAAATGTGGCAGGGAGGATGGAACTATAATGAATTGGAGAATGCAGAGGGGTAGCCATTTGACATTCCTGTGGTCAATTGAAAATAATTAATATTATCTTGTATTAATGGAGAAATGGTTACATGGTTGTATCGTAACTCCTTAAGTTAGGATTAGTTCCTAGGTTGTAGTAGTTTGTTTTCACCTCCCTATTCTTTTGAGATGTATTTATTATCTCATCTTTGGTTACTTGAATATGAGTGTGTATGCTCTAGTTTTTGCAGCCTCTAGGTGCAGCTTGCTCATCTGTGAGTTGTCGGTTAATTCAATTCTTTCTTTTCTTTCAAGTTTCTCTAACATGGCATCAGAGTTGAGATTAGGTGAGCCTTATTTACCTGTAGAGCCTAATTGGCTACATTAGAGACCTACTGGTTACAGATTTTTCATGGCTACATTGCCCCAGTGGTAACAAAGGAGCCTCAGTGCTCATATTTTTGGAGTCTAGGTGGTCGAGAGTGACATACCATGCTTACATGAGAAATTAGTTTCTCACAGGGCTTAGCATACCTCCAACTCAGCACAAAGAAGTCATCGTGTTTTTCATCCTAATAGAAGTGATGATCATAGTAGATATGAAGGTAAAACCCACAATGGTTTGATCTTTACTTAGAGGTAATTTCTTCATTGCCCCAAGAAATCATGATTTTGTATGTTCTTTATGGTTTTGAGCTTGAGATTTAGCCAGTTTGGTGGTAGATTTGTGGTAGATAAACCATATCAGAGGCATATTGGTGGAATATTAGACAAATTTGTGATCAATTCAAAGTTTCTGGTAATTTTTGAGATTATTTCCTTTTACTGTACCTTGTGATTGTTCACTTGGTGAGAATTGGCTAAAGATCGGGGGATTTGGAATCTGATTAGTAAAAAATAAACATTTTCATAGAGGTCTCTCTCAAGAAGACTAACAAACTCAATGGGACCAATTATAGAAATTGGAAATTCAAGCTACAGATGTTTCTTGAGGGATCGAGCACTTGGTCGTTCATTAGCGGCAATGAGCAAAAGCTGACCATTTCAACAGGTGGCACATCAACACTAATACAATATTGGGACAAAAGGGAGAATAAGGCAAAAGTATTATTGAAGATTGTTGTCCTGTTAGGGCCTGACCTATTGAAAATGCAACAAGATGATGGAGCTTAGTGAAAATAAGTCGCCTTCACTAAGTGGGCCCGCAAACTATTTTAGGCACAAAGTCTATTTTTAGACTATGTCTATTTTTAGACATATGGATCATGGTCTATGAGTTGCAGGATGCTATTTGTGGATGATTGGTCATGTTGGTAAAAATATATGGACCTCTATTTTTAGACATATGAGCAGAGTCTATTTTTAGACTGTCAGGCTAAATATAGAACAGTCGAATATTATTAGCTCTTAACAATATTTGGACTATAAACATTATCTTATCCTCTTGCAGCACTTCAATTCGAGCTACGGATGTGGCACATGCAACTGCCAGAAGGAAATATTCCTTTATTATGGGTTAGTTGAGCTATTGCATGAAGGAATCTAGTTAGAACTGAAGTGATTGAGTTTGGTGGAGTTGAATGAGGAGTTGATGGAGTTGTGTTTAGTTTGACTTAGTTGAACTAGTTGTATTTAGTCTAACTAACAAATACACTAGTGATGAGTGGTGTGAATTAATTATTAATTAATTCACTAATTATTAACTCATGAATCAACTGAGGAATACATCAATTAACTCAATGCATGGATAGTTTAGTGGAGACAAGTGTTAGAGATGAGTGAAAGGGCAAGACAATTGTCAGTTGTGACTATAATTGTGCATGTGATTTGCACAATCAGTGGATTGAGATTGCCAATGAGGATTGTGTAGTGTTACACAAGGGAAATATGAGTTTGGATCAGCCATTCTCAATCTATTCTCATGTAGGATTGCGCAGTGGAGGTAGGCAAGCAGTGGAGGAGATTTGAGCCAGGGATTGATTCAGATCTGAGCTAGTTTGTGTGTAACAGGTGGAGATAGTACTGAGTACTTGTGAGGAGTATTGTACTATGTATTGTTACATGTTCTCAATCAATATAATATACATATAGTTGGGGGTTTTCAGTTGTATTCCTTCCCCGTGATACACTGTGTTGATATGTGTGATTGATGCTTCGATGTTCACATGCGATTGTTTCTTAATTCCGCTAAATTGATGATCAACGTAGAGGAGGTTATGTCTTATGCATGATTCCACAAATTGTGTATAATTAGGATAATCTCTGTGAATAAGTGTCATATTATTCAAAATTTCTACATGGTATCAGAACTCTCTAATTTGTATAACAGGTTCTACATGATATCGGAGTGAAGTTGATCATCAGATCTATTATTCAGAAAGTGTTTACATTTTATTTCTTCAGGCAGAGTCTGTAATTAGGCCAGGTAGCCTCTAGATTCATCCTTCTTTTGGAAGGTGACATATCTAGTTAATTCACATACAATCAATCTCTGTACGAGAAATACCTTGTTCTCACTAATTTTAGATCATAAGCAATTGAGTTTTGAGTTGGTGGAATTCGAATTGGCAGTAGTGTTTTCTTGGTGTCAAAGTTGAAATGTATTTCAATGGATTGCGATTGGAGTGTGCCCTTGAGGGAAGCTTGAACTATATTGCATGGAAGGATAGGATGGAGGCAGTGTTAGATGATAATGGGTTGAAGGAGTTCATAGATGTGGATGTCCCAAAACCTACTGATGCTGCTCAAGTTGAGGCTTGGCAAAAGAAGACAACAAAGTGTCGAAGGATTCTGTTGGAGGGCATGAAGGATCACATTGTATCTAGCCTCCATGGAAAGACTTTTCCATACTTGATGTGGAAAGCATTGACAAACTTATTCCAAAGCAAGAGTGACCAGAGGAAGTTGGCGCTCAAGGATAAACTCAGAAACATCAAGTGTGAGAATGGAGACAGTATGCCCAAGTATCTCACAAAGTTCACCCAATGCTGGGATGAGTTGGGAAGTGTGGGGGCAACTGCCGATGATGAGGACTTGGTGAGCTTGGTTCTCCTTAGTCTTCCGAAGAGTTGGCATTCCTATCAGGACTCTGTTAATGGTTGGGAGAAATTGCCAGGATGGGAGAGACTTTGGTCGGATCTTGTGCAAGAGGAGATCAGGTGGAATACCAGGGACAGATCTTCATCAAAATCATCTAATGAAGAAAATTGCGCTTTAGCTGCCAAAGCAAAGAAGGGGAAGAACAAGAAAGCTTCTCATTCCGGTGCGAAAGGCAAGAAGAAGGACATGTCCAAGGTGAAGTGCTTTCACTGTCACCAGCACAAACACTATGCCACAAATTGTCCGCAGAAGAAGAAAAATAAGCAAGTTGCTGGATCTGTAGCAGGAGAGGCCTTAGCCTCACAGTTTGAGTTGGATTTTTCGCTGATCACATGCTTGGTATCAAGTGTGATGGAATCGGTATGGTTATTGGACAATGGTGCGTCTTTTCACATGACAGGAGATCGAGATTTGTTTTCTGATCTGGATGAGAAAGATCTTGGAGTGCACATCGAGATGGGCAATGATGGTAGATATAGTGCAACCAGTATCAGTGGCATTTCCTTTGAGAGGGAGTCTGGTAAACCTTTCGTATTGAAGGAAGTGATGAATTTTCCAGGATTTAAGAAGAATCTTATCTCTGTGGCGATGTTAGAAGACAAAGGATATAATGTTGTTTTTAGCGAGGGAAAAGCTTTCCTGCGCAGTAAGACAACTGGAGAAACCCAAAAGATAGGGGTTCGAGTCAAGAACCTTTATCAATTGCATGTAGATGGCTGCATAGCAATGGCATGCAAGGCAAAAGGAGTGGTGAGCCGGGATGTTGGCGAGCTGTGGCACCAGAGATTGGGCCACCTTCACCATGGAGCCTTGAATATACTGTAGTAGATTTCTATTGGGCTTCCTAAAGGCACTCTTGCACAATCAAATCAGTGCAAGGGGTGTGTTAGGATATTCCGACACATAGGAATAGTTAAGTATAACTTGGTCTAGTATAGAGTTAAGTATAGAGTTAGGTAAAGCGTGTTTCTTTACCATTGTACATTTTGTGACTTACAATCAGACGGTCACAATATGTAGTGATCCGACAGTTCATTCTCTCCTCAGTATTACCGACACTTGATCCATGGCTTGACACGTGATTGGTCCATGAATTCTATTTAAAGTGCATGGAGGGTCATTTGTAGGTTCACCGTGCATGAGAGAAGCTTATGTAAATTTTCATTCTTTATTAATAAATTACCTGTAGTAGCCATGTTGGCGCAGGCCATGGAATGTTTCCCTCTCTGAGGGTTTTAACCACGTCAAAATACTGGTGTATTGATCTGTGATCTATTTGTGAGCGGTTTCCTTTTGGTGTTCTATCTGAGGAACTTACCCTGTATATTCCTACATGGTATTAGAGCTATTTGAGGGCCGCGTCCGTTGGTGATCCAAATCTGAAGCTGGTAGACTGCATGCGGCTGTCGTTTCCTAGATCTACTGTTTCTAACTGCTTTCAGGCCGAGAGGACTGCTCTGTTGTGTTCGGAGCATCTTTTCTAGTGAGGAACCCCTTTCGTTTCACGCGAAAAGGTTTCTGGTAGCCCTATCTGTGTGATTTTTAAGATCTGGAGGTATAGAGTGTTTATCTGCAGAGTACTGTTATTTTTCTCTCTGGTTATTTTGGTTTCTATTTATTTAGCCTTTTTTATTACCGGATCTATACCTTTCATCTCTGCATATGCTCTTTTCCCTACAACTCTCTGCGATCTGGGCAAATCAGAAACAGAAAGGAAGTTTTTTTTTCTCATGTGTATGCTCTTTTCCCTGCACCTTAGTGTGATCTTGGAAAATAAGAAACATTGAGAAAAATATTTAGTTTCTGGCTAAAGCTAACTTCAAGCCGTAAGGTTCGTTTTTCTTTACATATTCGTGTTGGGTTTTGTGTTTTTGTTTTGTAGGAAAAAAGAGCTTTCTCAAGGCAAGCACGCAACCCAAGGCCCCCCCCCCCTTTCTCTCTCTCTCTCTCTCAATTTTTTTGTATAGCTCAATTGGTTCAAAGCTATTTTAAGAGAGTAGAGGTCCTGGGTTCAAATTTCCATTTTGTGGGGGCGTTTTTTTCATTCCCGCACATTCGCGCACTTTGCCGGCAACTTCAACAATTTGTTTTAAAAAGCCATAACTTCTTCATTCGGAAGCCTTTTTCAGAGCCATTTTTTTTAAAACAGCCTAATTTTTCGAGATCTATCCATTGGAACACTTACTTTCAGCTTCTTCAGCTTCAGTTTTTTTAAAATGGAAAGTCCATGCCAAGTCATTCTTGACAGCACTAACTACTTCCAATGGGTATCCTACATGGAAGATTTACTTAAGAAGTAAAGGTCTCTACAGAATAGCCACGGGCCAAGAGAAGAAACCAAAAGATGAAGACAAGGTTGCAAAATGGGAAAATAGACAAGATCAAGCACGCGGTTTGATAGGGATGTCTATTTCTCCTGATCTTAGATTCCATATTGCAGAACTTGATACTCCTCATGAAGCATTGGAAAAAATCACTAAAGTTTTTGGGATTAAAAATGAAATTAGAGCCCATCAACTTGAAAATGAGTGGCTTACATTGGATCCTAATAATTTTTCTTGCATTGAAGATTTCTTGTCCAAATTCAAGACCCTTAGATATCTCTTGGAAGGTGTTAAGGTTAAGAAAGAAGATAGTAACCTTATTTATTCCATCCTTACTAAGTTGGGACCAGCCTACTCTGTATTTGTTTCCACCTTCCATTCTACAAGGGAAGCTTTCATTTGTCAAGGAAAAGAGTACAAGGCCCCTTCCTTTGACTCTTTTTGTGATTCTTTAATAAGAGAACAAGAAAAACTCTTACACCTTGGTCTTCTTAATCTTGGAAACTCTTCCAAGAAAGCGTTAGCCGCCCAGCAGAAACCAAATTCAAAGAATCCTAAGAAGTCATATCCTAAAAAGAATGGTCCTAAACAAAACAAGAATCCTAAGCAAACTCAGCCTCAAAATGAAAGATCATTTCAGCAAAATGATAAGACCAATAAAAACAAATGGAAGAAGACTGATAGACATTGTAACTTTTGTAATCGAGATGGCCACTTAGAATCTAAATGCTTTAAGAAGATGGAAGCCTTGGAATCCACAATGAAGAAACATACATCCATGTGGAGCATTCTTCTACTTCAACTTCAACTTCATCTTCAGGAATGGCACTTTCTGCATGTCGTTGTCAATCATCTCAGTCTGGTTATGCATTAAATGTATCTTCTTCTTCTCATTCTCATGAGTGGCTCATTGATTCTGGAGCCTTTTATCACATGGCCAAAAACAAAGCCATGTTTTCTTCTTTAAATGATTGTAACACCAAAAATATATATGTTGGTGATGATAGATCTCTTAATGTTGTAAGGACTGGAACTGTTCATCTAGACAATGGTCAGTTTAATGATGTATTATGTGTTCCAACCTTATCCAGCAACCTTCTATCTATATATCAGATAACTCATTCAGGTGAAGGAAAAATTGTTGAATTTTCACCTCATGATGTTGTAATCAAGGATCTAAGAGATCCTAAACAGATTCTAGCTACTGGTATTGCTGATGATTCCACAAGGTTGTATAAGTTTCACAACTTTGGGTCATCAAATCTTCCCTCATTATTTGTTGCTCATAATGATGAAGTGAGCAAACTTTGGCATGAGCGATTTGGTCACTTAAACTATCGCTCCCTTCAGCATCTATGTAAAGAAAATATGGTGACAGGTCTTCCTATGGTATCTTGCAGAGATGGTGTTTGTTCCGGATGTGTACTCGGAAAACATCATCGGGACAGTTTTGAAAAATGTGCCTCTTGGCACGCCTCAGCCCCTTTACAACTTGTGCACAGTGATTTATGTAGTCCACTTCCTGTTGCTTCATTCTATGGCTGCAAGTATTTCTTAACTTTCATTGATGATTTCTCCAGACGCACTTGGTATACTTCTTAAAACTCAAGAGCGAAGTATTTAACACATTTTTGGCCTTCAAAGCCTTTGTTGAAAAACAATCTAGACATCAAATTCTTAAGCTAAGAACTGATAATGGTGGAGAATATGTTAAAAACACATCAACTTTTGCACCGAAAATGGAATTCAAATGCAACATACTGTTCCATACACTCCACAACAAAATGGTGTAGCTGAAAGGAAAAATCGCACCTTAAAGGAAATGGCTAATTGTATGCTGCAATCTAAAGGACTCAGTCTTAGTTTTTGGGCCGAAGCAATTAATTGTGCAAATTATATAATAAATCGCACTCCTACTAAGGTTCTAAAGAATATCACTCCAGAAGAAGCTTGGAGTTCCATTAAACCAGATGTAAGTCACTTTCGTATTTTTGGAAGTGAAGCATGGGCCCATATTCCAGATGAAAAGCATAAAGCTTTAAAACCTAAGAGTGAGAAATGTACTTTTGTTGGATATTCTGAAGATGTAAAAGGTTATAGACTTATTCAATTTAAGTCCAAAAATGTTATCATTAGAAGAGATGTAAAATTTGATGAAAATAAATCGGCCTGCGAGCCTAGTCCGGCGGATGTGCCACCTCTTCCTATCTCTTCTACTTTTGAAAACATTTCTTCTTCAGATGATGAAAGTGAGGATGACAATCCTCCCCCACCTTCTCAGGATCCTCAACTTCCAAGATGCGTCCGTGCTACTCGGGATGCAGCAGGTGATCTTGCCGGTGATCCTACAGATCAACGACGTACACGTTCTCAGTTTGAAAGAGCCTCTTCTTTACTGGCTCAAGCTCCAGTAAATCATGATCCTGACACCTTTGCAGAAGCTTCAGGCCATCCACATTGGGAAGCAGATATTAATGAAGAATATCATTCATTGTTGGAAAATGATACATGGGATCTTGTTCCTCTACCAAAGGGATGCAAACTTGTTAAATGTAAATGGGTTTACAGAACCAAGTATGGACCAGATGGGAAAGTTGATAAACGTAAAGCTCGTCTTGTTGCTAAGGGCTTTTCACAGGTTGAAGGCATTGACTACACTGAAACCTTCTCCCCTGTTGCCAAAATGAATTCTATCCACCTTGTTCTTTCCCTTGCTGCCTCTTTCAAATGGGAAGTCCATCAGATGGATGTTAAATCCGCCTTCTTGCATGGGGACTTGCATGAAGAAATCTAAATGGAACAACCTATTGGGTTTATACAAGCAGACTCCAGCCTTGTATGTCGTCTCAAGAGATCCCTTTATGGTCTCAAACAAGCTCCTCGGGCTTGGTATGCCAAAATGGATAGTTTTCTTTTAGAATCTGGCTTTTCTAGGTGTCATTCTGACAATACTGTCTACACCAAGAAAGTGGGCAAGTCTCTTCTCACTCCTGTTCTTTATGTTGATGATCTTATCCTCACCGGTAGTGATCCCAACCTTATTAACCATGTGAAGTCCAGCCTTAAAGAGAAGTTTGAAATGACAGACTTAGGACACTTACATTATTTTCTCGGTCTTCAAGTCTTGCAATCC
>APFE030043641.1:162162-238449 GCA_000404065.3 Pinus taeda | reverse complement strand
TCAAGGAAAAGACTACAAGGCCCCTTCTTTTGACTCTTTTTGTGATTCTTTAATAAGAGAACAAGAAAAACTCTTACACCTTGGTCTTCTTAATCTTGGAAACTCTTCCAAGAAAGCGTTAGCCACCCAGTAGCAACCAAATTTAAAGAATCCTAAGAAGTCATATCCTAAAACGAATGGTCCTAAACCAAACAAGGGTCCTAAGCAAACTCAGCCTCAAAATGAAAGGTCATTTCAGCAAAATGATAAGACCAATAAAAACAAATGGAAGAAGACTGATAGACATTGTAACTTTTGTAATCGACATGGCCACTTAGAATCTAAATGTTTTAAAAGATGGAAGCCTTTGAAGCCGCAATGAAGAAACATAACATCCATGTGGAGCATTCTTCTACTTCAACTTCAACTTCATCTTCAGGAATGGCAATTTCTGCATGTCGTTGTCAATCATCTCAGTCTGGTTATGCTTTAAATGTATCTTCTTCTTCTCATTCTCATGAGTGGCTCATTGATTCTGGAGCCTCTTATCACATGGCCAAAAATAAAGCCATGTTTTCTTCTTTACATGATTGTAACACCAAACATATATATGTTGGTGATGATAGATCTCTTAATGTTCTAGGGACTGGAACTGTTCATCTAGACAATGGTCAGTTTAATGATGTATTATGTGTTCCAACCTTATCCAGCAACCTTCTATCTGTATATCAGATAACTCATTCAGCTGAAGGTAAAATTGTTGAATTTTCACCTCATGATGTTGTAATCAAGGATCTAAGAGATCCTAAACAGATTCTAGCTACTGGTATTGCTGATGATTCCACAAGGTTGTATAAGTTTCACAACTTTGGGTCATCAAATCTTCCCTCAGTATTTGTTGCTCATAATGATGAACTGAGCAAACTTTGGCATGAGCGATTTGGTCACTTAAACTATCGCTCCCTTCAGCATCTATGTAAAGAAAATATGGTGACAGGTCTTCCTATGGTATCTTGCAGAAATGGTGTTTGTTCCGGATGTGTACTCGGAAAACATCATCGGGACAGTTTTGAAAAACGTGCCTCTTGGCACGCCTCAGCCCCTTTACAGCTTGTGCACAGTGATTTATGTGGTCCTCTTCCTGTTGCTTCATTCTCTGGCCGCAAGTATTTCTTAACTTTCATTGATGATTTCTCCAGACGCACTTGGGTATACTTCTTAAAACTCAAGAGCGAAGTATTTAACACATTTTTGGCCTTCAAAGCCTTTGTTGAAAAACAATCTGGACATCAAATTCTTAAGCTAAGAACTGATAATGGTGGAGAATATGTTAAAAAACACATTCATCAACTTTTGCACCGAAAATGGAATTCAAATGCAACATACTGTTCCATACACTCCACAACAAAATGGTGTAGCTGAAAGGAAAAATCGCACCTTAAAGGAAATGGCTAATTGTATGCTGCAATCTAAAGGACTCAGTCTTAGTTTTTGGGCCGAAGCAATTAATTGTGCAAATTATATAATAAATCGCACTCCTACTAAGGTTCTAAAGAATATCACTCAAGAAGAAGCTTGGAGTTCCATTAAACCATATGTAAGTCACTTTCGTGTTTTTGGAAGTGAAGCATGGGCCCATATTCCAGATGAAAAGCGTAAAGCTTTAGAACCTAAGAGTGAGAAATGTACTTTTGTTGGATATTCTGAAGATGTAAAAGGTTATAGACTTATTCAATTTAAGTCCAAAAATGTTATCATTAGAAGAGATGTAAAATTTGATGAAAATAAATTGGCCTGCGAGCCTAGTCCGGCGGATGTGCCACCTCTTCCTATCTCTTCTACTTTTGAAAACATGTCTTCTTCAGATGATGAAAGTGAGGATGACAATCCTCCCTCACCTTCTCAGGATCCTCAACTTCCAAGATGGGTCCGTGCTACTCAGGATGTAGCAGGTGATCTTGTCGGTGATCCTACAGATCAGCGACGTACACGTTCTCAGTTTGAAAGAGCCTCTTCTTTACTGGCTCAAGCTCCAGTAAATCATGATCCTGACACCTTTACAGAAGCTTCAGGCCATCCACACTGGGAAGCAGATATTAATGAAGAATATCATTCATTGTGGAAAATGATACATGGGATCTTGTTCCTCTACCAAAGGGATGCAAACTTGTTAAATGTAAATGGGTTTACAGAACCAAGTATGGACCAGATGGGAAAGTTGATAAACATAAAGCTCGTCTTGTTGCTAAGGGCTTTTCACAGGTTGAAGGCATTGACTACACTGAAACCTTCTCCCCTGTTGCCAAAATGAACTCTATCCACCTTGTTCTTTCCCTTGCTGCCTCTTTAAAATGGGAAGTCCATCAGATGGATGTTAAATCTGCCTTCTTGCATGGGGACTTGCATGAAGAAATCTATATGGAACAACCCATTGGCTTTCATACAAACAGACTCCAGCCTTGTATGTCGACTTAAGAAATCTCTTTATGGTCTCAAGCAAGCTCCTCGGGCTTGGTATGCCAAAATGGATAGCTTTCTTTTAGAATCTGGCTTTTCTAGGTGTCATTCTGACAATACTGTCTACACCAAGAAAATGGGCAAACTCTTCTTATCATCTTGTTTTATGTTGATGATCTTATTCTTACATGGTAGTGATCCCAACCTTATAAACCATGTGAAGTCCAGCCTTAAAAAGAAATTTGAAATGACAGACTTAGGACACTTATTTTCTCGGTCTTCAAGTCTTGCAATCCAAGGAGGGTATTTCCCTTTCCCAGTCCAAGTATGCTTGTGATATTCTTCGTCATTTTCACATGGAAGATTGTAAGCCAGCTCCTTCTCCCTTTCAGTCTGGAGTCAAACTTTCAGTCTCTTGTACTTCTCCTGAAGTTGATGCTACCTATACCGTCAACTTGTAGGAAAAATCTTGTATTTAACCAATACTCGTCCTGACCTTTCCTTTGCTGTTGGCCTTGTTGCTCGTTTTTTGCAAAACCCCCGTGAAAGTCATTGGAAAGCAGCTAAAAGAATACTTCGTTATGTTCGAGGTACAATACAGTTTTGGATTCATTACAGTGCCAAAGCAACTCCTCTATTAGTTGGTTTCACTGATTCTGATTGGGCTGGTGACCCTGATGATCGGAAGTCTACTGCCGGTTATGTCTTCACTCTTGGTTCAGGACCTATTACATGGGCTTGTAAGAAACAGGCTGCCATTTCTCTTTCGTCAACAGAAGCAGAGTATCGTGGTGCCGTGGAAGCTAGTAAGGAAGCCTTGTGCCTTCGTCAGATCCTATCAGAATTTGGCTTTGAGCAGCAGCATCCGACTACACTTTGGTGTGATAATCAAAGTGCCATTCAGCTTTGCAAAGATCCAGTTCAGCATCAGCGCAGCAAACACATTGAACTTCACATGCACTTCATCAGAAAGCTCATTCATGACCATGTTCTTGAAGTGCAATATTGTTCAACAGATGATCAGGTTGCAGACATCTTCACAAAGGCTCTCACAGAGGCGAAGTTCACTAAACTTCGATATATGCTTGGAGTTCAGGAAGTTGTCACTAAGGGGGGATAGGCTCTAGTGCCTCCTTCCTTCTCCTATTGTGTCATATTTGTAAATCCTTCAATCCTATCCCAAGTTGTTCTTAAGGGGGGATGTTAGGATATTTCGACATATAGAAATAGTTAAGTATAACTTGGTCTAGTATAGAGTTAGGTATAGAGTTAGGTCAAGTGTGTTTCTTTACTATTGTACATTTTGTAACTTACAATCCGACGGTCATGATATGTAGTGATCTGACGGTTCATTCTCTCCTCGGTATTACCGACACTTGATCCGTGGCTTGACACACGATTGGTCCATGAATTCTATTTAAAGCGCATGGAGGGTCATTTGTAGGTTCACCGTGCATGAGAGAAGCTTATGTAAATTTTCATTCTTTATTAATAAATTGCATGTAGTAGCCACGTCGGCGCAGGCCATGGACTGTTTCCCTCTCTGAGGGTTTTAACCACGTCAAAATACTAGTGTATTGATCTGTGATCTGTTTCTGAGCGGTTTCCTTTTGGTGTTCTGTCTGAGGAACTTACCCTGTATATTCCTACAGGGTGTACTTTGGGAAAATTTGTGAAACCCACCTTTCACGAGAAGGGTAGTTGTGCCACGACGATCCTTGAGAGAATTCACACAGATGTGTGTGGACCTTTCTCAGTAACTTCGACAACAAAGCATAGGTACTATGTGATCTTTCTTGATGATTTCTCTCAAAAATGTTGGATATTCTTCATGCAGAAGAAGAGCGAGACATACTCAAAGTTCTGTGAGTTTAAAGCACTGGTCGAGAAGGAATTGGGGAAGAAGGTGAAGGATGTTGGGAGCGAAAATGGTGGTGAATTCATCTCTGGCGAGTTCGAGGACTTCTGCAACGTAGAAGGGATTCGAAGAGAGCTCATAACTCCCCATAAGCCACAGTACAAGGGGGTTGCTGAGCAGAAGAATAGAACGATCATGGGTGCTGCACAGGAGATGTTGCATGATCAGGGCCTACCCCTTCACTTGTGGGTGGAGGCATGCAATACTACAATATATGTGTAGAACCATTGTCCTCACAAGATACTTGGCATGAGTACACCTGAGGAGGCTTATTCTGGTAAGAGGTTTGATATTTCCCATTTGAGGATTTTTGGTTCTCCTATTTACATGCATGTGATGAAGGATGCCAGGAAGAAGCTGGAGCCAACCGCAGAGGTTGGGATATTTGTGGGGTACACTGATACGCCCCACAACTATCGTGTGTATTTTCCAAATAGTCACAAGACTATTGTGCTGCGGGATATCAAATTTTAGGAGGAGAAAGCCATGAAGTGTTCGCTTGAGAGGGAGCCACATTTGCGTGCAGATGAGGAGCTATTAGTTCCTAAGGATGAGCTTCAGGATGTAGATCAACCACAAGATGAAGTTTATGGAGTGGAAGAGACCACTCATGCAGTGCCAACCATCAGAGGGTGAAAGTGCACTGTAGAACCTGAGCGACTAGCTCAAGATGCAGAGAAGGTTGTAGGACCACCTACAACACAACGCAGACAGAGACAGTCACCTGATCGGTACATTGGATACATGGCTCTTGTGAGAAAATGTGTCATGACTGAGCCATCCTTTTTCGAGGAAGCTGTGGAGGATCCCGCATGGGTAGATGCCATGGTGGAAGAGTATGATTCGATTGTCGGAAACAGTGCATGGGAGATTGTCCCAAGACTGCAGGGGAAATCAGTGGTGGGTTCGAGATGGATCTACAAAATTTGGCGACGCAGTGATGGACTATTTGTTTCTCAGGGTAAGTATGCCCAGGAGATACTAGAGAAGTTCAACATGCATGCCTGCAAGCATGTTGATACTCCTCTTCCTGGAGGTTGGAGGAAGGAGGATGCTACTTTAGCGGAGGTAGTGGATGCCACTGTTTATCGACAGTTGGTTGAGTTGCATGTGTGCAGGCTCAAAAGAGGCACATCGCGATATGGATTGTGGTACAGAGAGGAGGATGAGGTGAAGTTATGTGGCTTCATGGATGACATCAGGTACTAGCATATCAGAGATTGTGTGCAGTGAAGAATCATGTTACTTTCATATATTCCCACGGAGGATCACGATGCTGATATCTTGACGAAGGCGCTCACCAGGAGAAAATTCGAATAACATAGAGACAGGACAAGGGTTGTAGATAATCCATATCTTGCTGAGAGGGAGTGGTTAAAATGCAACAAGATGATGGAGCTTAGTGAAAAGAAGTCACCTTCACTAAGTGGGCCTGTAGGCTATTTTTGGCGCAAAGTCTATTTTTAAACTATGTCTATTTTTAGACATATGGATCATGGTCTATGAGTTGCAGGATGCTATTTGTGGATGATTGGTCATGTTCATAAAAATAAATGGACCTCTATTTTTAGACATATGGGCGGAGTCTATTTTTAGACTGCCACACTAAAAATAGAACAGTTGAATATTATTAGCTCTTACTAATATTTCGACTATAAACATTATCTTATCCTCTTGTAGCACTTCAGTTTGAGCTACGGATGTGGCACATGCAACTTCCAGAAGGAAATACGCTTTTCTTATGGGTTAGTTGAGCTATTTCATGAAGGAATTCAGTTAGAACTCAAGTGATTGAGTTTGGTGGAGTTGAATGAGGAGTTGATGGAGTTGTGTTGAGTTTGACATAGTTGAACTAGTTGTATTTAGTCCAACTAACAAATACACTAGTGATGAGTGGTGTGAATTAATTATTAATTAATTCACTAATTATTAACTCATGAATGAATTGAGAAATACATCAGTTAACTTAGTGCATGGACAGTTCAGTGGAGACAAGTGTTAGAGATGAGTGAAAGGGCAAGACAACTGTCAGTTGTGACTATAGTTGTGCATGTTATTTGCACAACCAGTGGAGTGAGATTACCAATGAGGATTGCGTAGTGTTACACAAGGGAAATATGAGTTTGGATTAGCCATTCTCAATCTATTCTCATGCAGGATTGCACAATGGAGGTAGGCAAGGAGGGGAGGAGATTTGAGCCAGTGATTGATTCAAATCTGAGCTAGTTTGTGTGTAACAGGTGGAGATAGTACTAAGCACTTGTGAGGAGTATTGTACTATGTATTGTTAGATGTTCTCAATCAATATAATATACATATAGTTGGGGGTTTTCAGCTATATGCTTTCCCCGTGATATACTGTGTTGATATGTGTGATTGATGCTTCAATGTGTACATGCGATTGTTTCTTAATTCTACTAAATTGATGGTCAACGTAGAGGAGGTTATGTATTATGCATGATTCCACAAATAGTGTATAATCAAGATAATCTCTGTGAATAAGTGTCATATTATTCAAAATTTATACATGACCCAGGTTCGGAGTTAATTAGCCCAACAAATCCCTGTACAACTGGTCTTTTTGGCCACAGTCCATGGAGTGTGGATTGAGGTCTCACTCAAAGTAGTATGGGGGGGTGCTGGAACCAAGTTTCACACCCTTGAGATGTCTGAGGGGTTGATTCAGTCCAACTGCTAGTCCCTATGTGCAAGCTGCTTCGTGCACTTCCATGTCCTTCATGCCCCAATATATTCGCCTTTGCTGCTCAAAATGTTCCAAATCAAATAGTGTAATTCAACATCAGTACCTTTGCAGTAGAACCCGAAATTATGTTGTGATGATGGCTCTAAGGAGGTGGATGCCACTTTGTACAAGAAGCTAGTTGGCATTCTAATATACGTGACTACAACTAGACCATACTTAGCATACTTTGTTAGTGTGTTGAGCTATTTTATGTCCAAACCCCTTGAGAGTCATTGGGTAGTGGCAAAAAGTGTACTATGGTATCTTCATGGTACTTGTGATTATGGTATTTTATACATTGATACATCTTATGTTACTTTAGCATTTTTTTCAGACTCTGATTGGGCAGGTAACCTAGATGACTAACGATCTATCATAGGATATGCATTCAGACTTGGATTACAGGGTCATAACATGGAGTAGTAAAAAGAAAAGCACGGTGTCTTTATCTTGAGTTTAAGCCGAGTACCAAGCATTATTCGTAACAAAATGTGAAGTTATATGGTTGACGAGGATTCTTCATGATGTAGGAGAACATAAAAAAGAAGTGACTGTCATCAATTGTGATAACTAGAGTTCCATTAAGATGGCGAACAATCCAATGTTTCATAAGAAGATGAAACACTCTATTTCACTTTGTAAGAGAAAAGGTCCAATCAAAAGAATTTTTTATTGAATACTATAAAACATGTGACAATATGGCTGATATTTTTACAAACCCTCTTGGGAAATTTAAGTTTAATTGTTTAGGAGGATGTTAGGACTTCAAGGTAATCCTTTCTCCATTAAGGGGGGAGCTGAAAATAATTAATATTGTACTGTATTAATGGAGAAATGGTTACATGGTTGTAACATTACTCCTTAAGTTAGGATTAGTTTCTAGGTTGTAGGAGTTTGTTCTCACCTCCCTATTATTTTGAGATGTATTTACTGTCTCATCTTTGATTAATTGAATATGAGATTGTATGCTCCAGACTGTGTAGCATCTAGGTGCAACTTGCTCACTTGTGAGATGTTGGTTAATTCAATTATTTCTTTTCTTTCTAGTTTTTCTCACACGATAAAGTGAAATTGCAGTTTCCTTCATAGACTCTCACGACTACCACAATCAAATTAAGTTTGACCCCTAGTTAATAAGTGCCCATGTTTAGGTGGTCAATTTAATTAATTGTTGGTCACATGATCGTGGTTTTGTCGAGGAAGACCAAGAGTTATAATGAATGTTCCCATAAAGCTTGAGGTCTGATATTATACTCTCTCGTAATAATAGTGCACTAAGTTTCATTAAAAAGGGGTAAAGGTCAAGCAAATATACATAAAATTTCAACTACCGAACACCCAACTATTAAATTGTATTAATAAAAAGAATTATTATTTTTCTAAAAACTTTGTTATTTCATTAACATAATTAAAGTACCATGGTTTAGAATAGTATATTAAAACTCGTATTATGTATTATCAGAAATAAAATGATGTAAATAATGTAAAAAGTTTAGAAATTTGAAATTAATTCATTTTTAAATAAGTAAAAATAGTTAAGAACAAAGCTTTATAGTGAAAGTTACTCAAACTTTAACAAATTTCATATGAAATTTCAAGAAGAATTTCCACCAAGAAATGAATTAGGGTCTCTACATTACTCTTTATTTAACCCTTTTCCATGTTCTACCTCTTCATCTGGTCCTGATGATGAACCACACTAGTTGGTTTGAAACCCATTTGCCAAACATTTTTGTGATGTGATTTCTACCGAAAGAATTTTCTTAATCATTATGGATCACAGAAGCCTGAATTCAAAAAAAAAAAAAAATGAATTTGTTAACTTGTTACCCTATTTCAAAATTTTAAATTATAAAAATCATTTTGAGAAGTTAAACACATTGTATTTGACTACATTTTATTTTACCTCTTTATTATCAATTTGACAATAAGTATCCAAGATACATCTCTTGAGATTTAATTAGTTGACCAACAAACACATAACCATGCACCATGCACCATGCTCACCTCTACTTCATTTCTACTTCATCAAACTCCACAACCTTCACATATTTTCGTGCAATACTTTTGTTTTGAACCTTAGACATCCTAAATGGATGCAAGTCTATGCAGCTTAGAGGAGGAGAAAAGGGTTCCAACTAAGCTCTTGATGCACTTATGACTCTATATTATAATGTATTATTATTTATTGTACTACTATTTAGAGCCACACCTATAAAGTAGGTATAGCTCAACCAAACACACATATATGTATATAGATTTCAATCAATTAACCATTGTTGGAGTATGATTGGAGAGGAGTAATAGAAAAGTTAGGGTGAGTAAGACGTGTCCCATGTGATTGCTTATAAATCAAAATAAGAAATATTTTTTGGATGTAGAAAGAGAACAAACATAAATCATTACTCTAAAGAGTGTATGTGTGTGTGGCATCCTGGAGGGCTAGCTAAAGTGGTTTAGTCCTTTGAGCTAGATGTGGGGAAGTCTTTGCGTCAATTACTTGAGATATTGGGCTCTATTGAGTGCCAAGTCAAGACTAATGTATTTACATTAGGTATCATCGACGAAATGTGAGGAAGTGCTCAAGGATTCCTATTGATGTTATCAATAAGTCATAGACTAGTGGGTCAATACATAAAGAAACATGATATGGGATAGTCTAATGCAAAGCCTTGTAATGCTTGAGAAATTGTATACGTATTTGGAGATGTGAGAAATTTTCATGCCATAAAGAGGGTTCTAGCCAGAAAAAAGAGCATCCAAGGAGAAAAAGTATAATGTTGTTGATCTTAAATAGTGTAGGTGATTCCAAGTTTAATACAACTATTCAAATCCTCCCAAGTAGTAATCATAAAAGCCTTAATATGAAAATATTTCTAATATATTAAAAGCACTCATTAGGAATTATATACTAGGCAATATGTTTGTTTAATTTCCATGGTTTTAAAATTCCAATTTTGAACTCCTAAACCAGGTCTGATGTCAATTATGTTACAGTTTATAAACCCCATTGGTTCCATCCAAAAGAGTTAAGAACGTGGGAAAAGCCGGACCCAATCTTCTATAGGCTGAGTGTTTATAAACCTCATCGGGTCTATGAGGTCTGTTAGCACTTAGAATGAACATCAAGGCTGAGAAGAGGCAACTCTGAGGTAACCACAGACCAAGATTTTGATCTGGTATCTAGCCTTGTTAGACCAGAGAGGGCTCTGTCTATGCCAACAAAACGTGGTTGCGATAACTGAATCTTAGGCTAGATATGAAGTACGGGATTTGATTGAAAGTTGTGGGTCGAAAACAACAAGAGAAGGGAGCATTGGGCTATGGAATTGAGGCTAGTTTCTGTCAGCAAACTTGGGGAAAAGTAAGTGCAATGTTCAGCCAAATAAAATATGTAAATGAGAGAAGGAAAGAAGATAAATCCCACTACCCTATAGGCATCGATCAAGGGATGGATCTATAGTGTAGAATTAGAAGAAAAAGAAACACAGGGTTACTCAACAAAGCATCAAACATTGGATGGATTCTGCAAAGATAACCACTACATTTAACAAAAAAATCATTGTGAAAGGAGGATCATGCGTGGATGGATTCTGAACACTTCCCTTAGATAATTCTGTAACAATAATTATAGAAAAAACGAAGTATGTGAGTGATTTTACAAGGAACGCATGTTGCACATTAAACACCTTGATGGATCCCAAATATAAAGGTCAGAAACTACTCCATTAAAAATAATATTCGAAAAAAGATTTACACAGTCCAAAGAAGCTTTCCATTACTGAAAAATTCGAACCATTTACACTCTGAAATTCAAAAAATATATAAAATTAGCTCATCCCTGTATTAAGGGAGTTTAGCTCAACCATCTCCCTCAAGATAGAATCAATTACATTAAATTTCGACCGAATTTCTGAAAATAGGTTTCAAATATGAACTCGTATCTCTTGAACCATAACACCTATTACAAAACTGAAAGAGGTTTTTGTAGAAAAGGTCATTTTTGAGAAACAACTCTCTCAAATTTTGAAAATTCATTTCCATTTTCTCGGAATCTGTGCCACAAAATAATCTCTAGAATAGGAATTCATTAAATATTTAAATCTATAAAAATAGGTTGTAAATATCTAGTCAAATATTTCAATTCACGACACCTATGAATAAACTGAAAGAGGTTTTTCTTATATGGCTCATGGTTGAAAAAATGTCCTTGGGTTGCTCAAAATTACTTTCCATCAGTTGTAAAATGGTGTCGCACTATAATCAGTAAAATAGTAAAGCAAACACAAAATTTGTTTTGTTTTAATGTAGGCTTCAATTATCACTACATATTTTCCACATAGTAACACCTATGCATAAATTGAATGAGGGTTTTGTTACCTGGTATGTTATCGACAAAAACCTCTTTCACTGTTATAAAATTCATGTCCATTACTTCAGAAAATGATTTTGTAGTAAAGTTGTTCCTGTGTGCAGCAAATGACCTCAAAACATGCATAACCAAGAATCAATCATTCATTTCGATCATCTCTTCTGATCCAAAAACTGGTTACAGGAGTTTGATATACTGTTGGAAATACTTTTCCGAGCTGCTTATGATGGACATACTTAGGATATGATTTGCATTGAAACTGATGTGCAAAACATGTCTGAAAACTAGACATAGTAAGAGCCCATTTTGATCCCTAGTGACAAGCTGCAAAGGCTAGAAATACCATTGGCCTTATTGGGGATGGGAGCTCCTTGGAGGTGTCAAGAACACCGTAGACCAAGTGTCTCATCAATTGGGAAATATGGTCACAAACAACTGTAAACCCAAGAAACTCATACCAATCGAAAAGCATATATATACCACAACATGTACATAAACAAATACTGGAAACTGGAGTGTTGCCTAGGGTAGCTTATTTACTTACAAATCTACCCTACTCTGATGCAAAATTAATATATGAATTAATGTTGTAATGCTAGACCAACCAATCAAGCAGCTATGGCAATGATGATGCTAGGGAGTGCTTGAACTAGGACATAATCGGAAATGTTGATAGCCATACATGCACATAATTAGTCTGGCTATGTAAAAGAAAATCTGGTTTGTCATTCAAAATGAAAAGAAACTCCATATATGCAACAACAGGATCATAGAATCCAGACCATGTCTGCTACCCTAACTCCTCAACATATGCTTCCAGTTGCAAAATGTCAATGCAAACATCCACGGGCAGCCCTATTGTTTCTTGTTTTGAAGGAGGGAGAGTTTCCAACAACTTTTTTGGGATCTCAAAATTCATATGACTTAATTTGAACATCTATATACTCAATCTCCTTCTCAAATTTTTCAACCACTAACTCAAAGAAACCAGTTTTACCCTTAAGAGGAAACTTCATAGATCTCAAATGTTGAAGCACAGTAATGTGAAATACCTCATCTATTTCAATATCCACTAATTGATGTCTAACTTTGATAGTGAGAACAATTTCGGCAAAATCACATAGAGAGTCATTTGTCAACGCATTTTGAACCAACTAGTGTGGTTCATCGTCAGGACAAGTTAACAAACAAATCTGAGCGATAAGTTAAATATGGAATGTAGGTCCTTCAATCGCTATATTTGACTGGGCAACAACTAAAAAGACTCCCAACGACTAGATTAGATCTAGGCTCAAGGTTTGTTAACTAAATTATTCAAATAATATTATAATTTCTCATCTCTAACTTCTTTTAAAACTTCCCAAAACACAGGGTTTTCCAGATGCCCTACCATCACCTTATTTTAGTCTATGAATGGATCAGTGAGGATTGGAATCTCTGGATTGACTTGGAGTCGCCAGGGGAATGTTTAAGCCTTCATATGTGTCTGATCGTTGCCCACCATCAAGAACTAGATTTGCAACTTGAATGATCTTTCCTTGAGAAGATATGTCACTTCATTCCCAGGCAACGACGCCAATATATTAGCACTTAGAATGAACTTCAAGGCTGAGAAGAGGCAATTCTGAGGTAACCACAGAACAAGCTTTTGATTTGGCATCTAGCCCTGCCACACTAGAGAGGACGCTCTCTTTTCCAAAAATACATGGTTGCGATAATGGAATCTTAGGATAGATATGAAGTATGGGGATTTCATTGAAAGTTGTGGGTAGAAAACAACAAGAGAAGGGAGAATTCGGCTATGGAATCGAGGCTAGTTTCTGCCAGCAAAATTGGCAGAAGGTAAGTGCAATGTTTGGCTAGATAAAAGATGTAAATGAGAGAAGGAAAGAGGAGAAAGCCCGCTGCACTATAGACATCAATAAAGGGATGGATCTACAGTGGCGGCATTAGAAGAAAAAGAAACACAGGGTTACTCAACAAAGCATCAAACATAGGATGGATTCTACAAAGATAACCACTACATTTAACAATAAAATCATTGTGAAAGGAGCATCATGCATGGATGGATTCCTAACACTTCCCTTAGATAATGACGTACCAAGAACTAGAAGAAAAAACAAAGTATGTAAGTGATTTTACAAGGAACACATGTTGCACATTAAACACTGTGATGGAACCTAAATCTAAAGGGCAGAAACTACTCCATCAAAAACAATATTTAGAAAAAGCTTTACACAGTCCAAAGTAGCTTTCCTGTGTTGAAAAAATCAAACCATTTACACTCTCAAATTCATAAAATATATACAATTAGCTCATCCTTGTACTAAGGTAGTTGAGCTCAACCATCTCCCTCAAGATAGAATCAGTTACATTAATTTTGGACCGAATTTCTTAAACTAGGTGTCAAAGATGAACTTGTATCTCTTCAACCATAGCACCTGTTACAAAACTAAAAGGGGATTTTGTATATAATTTGATTTTTGAGAAAAAACTCTCCCAAATTTCAGAAATTCATTTCCAGTTGCTCGGAATCAGTGCCACAAAATAATTTCTAAAACAGGAGATCATTAAATATTTAAATTTGTAAAAATAGCCTGTAAAGATCTATTCAAATATTCCAATTCACGACACCTGTGAATAATATGAAAGATATTTTAGTTTTATGGCACGTTTTTGACAAAAACCTCCTTGGGTTTCTCAAAATTACTTTCCATACGTTGTAAAATGGCACCGCACTACAATGACTAAAACAGTAAAACAAATGCAAAATTTGTTTTGTTTTAATGTAGGCTTCAAATATCACTGCATATCTCCCACATAGCAACACCCGTGTATAAAATGGAGGTTTTTTTTTTGGTATGTGATTGAAAAAAGCATCTTTCACTTTTGTACAATTCATTTCCATTACTTCATAAACTAATTGTGTAGTAAACATGTCCCTATGTGCAACAAATGACATCAAAATATGCATAACAAAGAATCAATCATTCATTTCGATCATATATTCTGATCTAGAAACCAGTTATGGGAGTGTGATATATTGTTCAAAATATTTTTCCGAGCAACTTTTGATGGACATACTTAGGATATGATTTTCACTAAAACTCATGTGTAAAACATCTCTAAAAACTAGACATAGTAAGAGACCATTTTGATCTCTAGTGATAGGCTACGAAGACTGGAATTAAAAAGGTCGATTAAACATCGCCCAAATTTGGAAGTGATGATATAGTGACCGTTGGATCATTAAGTCTGTTGATCGTTCAATCAATCTCGCATCGTATCAGACATAAGTAAGTAAACCTTGCCTAATGGTCTTGTGATTGTGACTTTGTGATGTTTTAAGAGATTTATAAGGCCCTGGTTGTTGGGGGACTTTAAGTGGTTCTGCTAGGTTAGTGGAACAGATATCTTTAGAGATAGATGAGTGATAACCAACAAGAAATTGAAAAAGAGGTTCAGCCTGAATTAGAGGAGATTGTTTTGAGGTTTGAACATTTTTCATTAATGCTTGCACCCTGGCCACCATTTTTGGTATTAGAGCAGCTTAAAGACACCGAACAGGATCTGAAAGGATAGAGAAAGGAATCCACTATGGATTTCAGAGATGAAAGAGAACATGGTATAAGAGGAAGACCTGTTGCAAATGTTGAAGTGATGGAAGCTATGTAATATATGCAAGCTAGATTAGAAGCGATGGAAACAGGTAGAGATGCGGATGCTAGAGATGTTGGTGATCCTGAAGTTGAAGCTACAGAAGGGGAACAACCTATAGAAGTTACTCCTGAGATGAGATTCTTTCAGTCAATGTTGAGATCCACATCTAGACCCAAAACTGAGGTTTCAATTTATGTAGGAGGATTAAATCCTGAGGAGCTGATAGACTGGATTAATGACATGGAGAAATTATTCAATTATGAAGAAATGGAGGATGAAAAGAAAGTGAAGTTTGTTGTCACAAAGTTGAAAGGATATGTATCACTTTGGTGGGAGGGAGTGCAGGTAGAAAGAAGTATACTTAACAAACAACCAATTAAGAATTGGAACGGAATGGTGCAAAAACTGAAAAGTAAGCTTCTGCTAAGTGACTATCAATAGACATTATTTAGACAGATGCAGAATCTTAGATAGAGGTCTATGACAGGAGAGGAATACACAGAAGAATTCTACAAAGTGAGTATAAGAGAAGGAAAAATCCAAGATATAGATGATAAGGTTTCCAGATATGTGAATGGTCTTAGAGTGGACATTCAAGATGAGATAAGTGTATTGTCTCCTAGAAAAAGTAGAAGAGTCTTACTAGATGGTACTAAAGGCCGAGGAAAAACTAATGAGGAAGAAATCTCCCAGAAACAGAGGTACTTTTGGAGCAAGGGGAAGACAAGGTGCTAGAGGAATATCTACAACACCTGGAGATGGACCTAGTAGCAACTGAAGTCAACATACACTGACGGGAGGTGATGCAAGTGGCAGAGGGACTTTTTCTAGAGGAAGAGGAGGCAGGGGCAAAGGAAGAGAAGTTAGATGTTACAAATGTATCAAGCTAAGAAACCTTGCTTATGAGTGCCCAGAAAATGCAAGAAGACCTCATAGAAATGCAATTGTTGCAAAGACTGAAGAGGAAGTAGAAACAATGATAGAAGAAGAAACTGTACCAAAGAGAGGAAAATCTTTGCTAGTTAAAAAAGCATTGCTAAAGCCAGAACATGAAGTCATTGAAGTAACACAAAGGAAGACTTTGCTCAAGACAATGTGCAAGGTTCAAAGAAAATGTTGTTTGATGATAATTGATAGTGGCAACACTAATAATGTGGTCTCTACAAAAGTGGTGGAGAAGTCGAAATTGAAAACAAAGAAACATCCAAGACCTTACAAGGTGTCATATATACAAAAGGAACATCAGTTGTTAGTAAATGAAAAATGTGAAGTGGATTTGCAGTTGGACAAGTATAAAGATAAAATTCTGTGTGATGTGATGCCTATGGATGTGTGTCATATATTGTTGGGTAGACCATGGAAGTATGGGAAAGGAGCTATGCATGATGGAAAGAAGAAAACCAACAAATTCAGTAAAGATGGTGTCAATCATACATTCCTGCCAATAGAAGAAGAAGATACATCGAGGAAACCTGAAGCAAAGACCCTTTTTCTTAATGGAAAGAGTACTTATAGCAGATGGAGGAAGATGTGGTAAGTTTTGTGTTGGTTTGCAAACCCAAGGTAGGAATTACTTCCAAAGAAATTTCTAATTTATGAATTGAGATTCAAGAGATGTTGGAAAATTATTGTGATATCATTGTAGATGACTGGCCTAATGAGTTATGACCAACTAGAAAAATCAATCATCATATAGATTTGATTCCAACAGAAAATCTACCAAATAAAGAAGCTTACAGGATGAATCCCACAAAGAATGAAGAAATTATAAAATATGTTCAGGAGCTATTAGATAAAGGATTGATTAGAGGGAGTTTGATTCCTTGTGTAGTGCCAACAATATTGAGCCCAAAGAAAGGTGGAGGCTAGAGAATGTGCACTGATTCAAGAGCAGTCAATAAAATAACCATCAGTTACAAATTTTCTTTACCTAGAATTGAAGATTTGATGGATTGTTTGAGTGGAGCAAGATATTTTACAAAGCTAAATTTAAAGAGTTGGTAACATCAAATAAGAATTAGAGAAAGGGATGAATGGATAACTTCTTTTAAAACAAATGAAGAGTTGTATGAATGGATGGTAATGCTTTTTAGGTTGTCAAATGCACCTAGTAAATTCATGAGGCTTATGAATGAAGTTTTGAGGGAATTTATTAGTAAATTTGTAGTAGTATATCTGGATGATATATTAGTTTATAGCAGGTCTAAGGAGGAACATATGAGACATCTGAATTATGTCTTACAAAGGTTGCAGCAAGAGAAGTTATTGTTAAACTTAAAGAATTGTTCATTCATGAATGAAGAATTGGTGTATTTTGGTTTTGTTGTTTCTACTGATGGATTAAAAATGGATCGAGAGAAGATCAAGGCAATCACAGAGTGGGCTTTTCATAAAAGTGTTTTGAGGTAAGAAGTTTTCATGGTCTTCCTAG
This sequence comes from Pinus taeda, assembly GCA_000404065.3. Classification (NCBI taxonomy): domain Eukaryota; kingdom Viridiplantae; phylum Streptophyta; class Pinopsida; order Pinales; family Pinaceae; genus Pinus; species Pinus taeda. The sequence goes on along the minus strand of APFE030043641.1, from coordinate 220,889 downwards.
TTTTTAAAGAAAATTCATTAGGAACTTTAGTAAGATCAATGCTTCTATTGTCGACACTATAAAGAAAGATAGAGAACCATTTAAATCGACTGTTGAAGCAGAAAGGAGCTTTCAACTGTTAAAAGGAAAGATCATTGAAAAACCTATTTTGATTTTTCCTGATTTTAATGAACGTTTCTAAGTGAAATGTGATGCTAGTCGAGAAGCCATTGGAGGTGTTTTAAGTCAGGAGGATAGAACTGTAGCTTATTTCAATGAGAAAATGAATGAATCAAAGAAGAAGTATTCTTCTTATGGGAAGGATTTTTATGCATTTGTGCAATCATTGAAGAAGTGGAGAGATTACCTGATGTCTAAAGAGTTTATACTTTATTTAGACAACCATGCATTGCAGTACATGATGCAATAGCCAAAGCTTAATAAGAAACATGCAAAATGGGTACAGTATCTTCAAGGTTTTAATTTTGTCTTAAAGCATATAAATGGCCAATCAAATAAAGTAGCAGATGCCTTAAGTAGAAGAAACATACTACTTCAAGAAAGTCAAATTCAAGTGTTGGGTTTCGATTTTCTTCAGGAATTGTACGAAAAAGACATAGATTTTAAAGAGGCATTTGAAGGTTGTAAAAATCCTACTTTGTTAGACCGAAGTAGGTGGCTTGATTATTCTTTGCAAGATGGTTTGATGTTTAGAAGAAAACAGCTATGCATACCAAATTCTTCTATGAGGGAAAATTTAATAAAGGAAAAACAAGTGGTGAACTTGCACGACATTTTGGTGCAGATAAGACTTATGAGTAGTTGAATAGGTTTTATTTATGGCCGAAGATGAGGATTGAAGTGCAAAAGTATGTGAAAAATTGTAAACTTTATCATTATGCAAAAGGAAGAAGCCAACAAATAGGGTTGTATGTTCCATTATCTATTCCAAATAGACCTTGGGATAAGGTAAGCATGGATTTTATTTTGGGCTTACCAAAGACTCAAAGAGGAAATGATTCAATTAGTGTTGTAATTGACAGATTTTCAAATGGCACATTTTATTCCATGTTATAAAACCATTGATGCTACTCACATTACTAATATGTCTTCTAAAGAGATTGTAAGATTGCATGGGTTACCAAAGGGTATTGTTTTAGACAGAGACTCCAAATTTTTTGGACGTTTTTGGAGGACATTGTGGGAGAAGCTTGGAACTAAACTGAGTTTCAGTTCCGCTTATCATCCTCAAATAGGTGGGCAGACTGAAGTTGTGAACAGAATCTTGGGTAATCTTTTGAGAAATCTTACAGGTGAACATCCAAAACAATGGGATCAAGTATTGACACAAGCTGAATATGCATATAATGACTTTCCTAATAGGAGTACAGGGCAAAGTCCATTCTGCATAGTTTATGGAATGCATCCAAGGGGAGTGTCTAAATTAAGAAATCTGGGAAAAGCAGAGATGAGAAGTGTTGAAGGGGAATATTATTCTTCAAGAAAGCAAGCAATACATGAACAAGTAAAACAACGGTTACAGGACAACAATGTAAAGTACGAGAGTAGAACAGACTTGAGAAAGAGAGAAGTTAACTTTGAAGTTGGAGATTTGGTTTTAGCACAATTGAGGAAGGAAATATTTCCAAAAAGAGAGTAAAACAAGTTGAAGTTCAAGAAAATTGGACCATGCAGAGTATTGAGGAAAGTTTTTGCAAATGCATATGAAATTGAATTACCCTCTGATATTAGAATATCTCCAATTTTCAGCGTTGTTGATTTGCATAGTTATGAAGGTGAAAATGCAGATTTCACAGCTGAAGACCAAGACAAACAAGAAATTGATTGGGTAAAATAGTTACCTACAACAAAGGAATTGTAGCCAGAGAGGATTTTTGACAACAAATTGTTGAAGAAGATAAGGGGACAGGAGTATTTTTAGTATTTGGTCAAGCCGAAAGATCAAACAATTGCTGGAGCTGCTCGGGTGATAGATGCTACGCTACAAAAATTATGTAATTCTGTAAAAAAGCTCATGGACTAGAGCCCATGAGGAATTTTGTCCTAAGGAGTCTAATGGAGGAGCATTAGGCTTAAATACAAAAGGCTTCATCTTAATCCAAAAACCCAAAAAAGTTACAAGCAAAGGAGTGGGGTCCTTTAGCTGTCAATTTACAAAGCTTTCTAGGTAGGATTAAGACTAGAATCTACGATTTAGATTATCATGTAATAAATTCAAGAAGTTAGATGTAGTGGAGATTCTCGAGGAGAATATCATGCAAATTAGATAGGATTAGTTAGTTCGGTCCTTTGATTTAGGATCTAGTTGTTAATTGAAACAATACTTATGTATGCTCTAAATGATAATAAAGGGATTTTGACTGATTTGGCTTATTTCACCATATAAGATTTAGTTGCAGAAAATATCTCTTTGTGTCTTTCTAGGTAGATTTGGTCAATCCCAGAGTTGTTGCATCCCTCCATAACATCACTATGTTTATAGAATTTCTACTTTAGTGCTAAAGGTTTTGAGTATTGTGTGATTGAATTTAATCTCTTTTCATGTATATTAGCAACTGTGGGGTTTGAAGGTATACTGTTTCCTTGATCGGGTTTGAAGGGCCACGCTCATCCTTAGTCGTTGATATTATTTTCAACGTTTTACAATCAGTCAATAGTGGGGGTTAGTATGGTGTTAACTCGTGGTGTAATAGAAGTCCTGTGAGTCAGAGGATCTAATAGCCATCGCTATACGATGGATATCAGGCTCAAAAATGAGAAAATGATAACTCAAGAGCCAGACTCGATGTCAATAATATTACAGTTTATAAACCCCATTGGTTCCGTCCAGAAGAGTTAAGCAAGCCAGACCTGAACTTCTATAGGCTGAGTGTTTATAAAGCTCATTGGGTTTGTGAGGCCGATTAAATGTCAGGTAGATCTTCAAGTGACGATACAGTGACCATTGTATCACGAAGTTTCATGACCATTCGATCAATCTCTCATTGCATTAGACATAAGTAAGTAAACCAGGCCTAATGGTCTTTCGATTGCGATTTTGCAATGTTTTAAGAGATTTATAAGGCTCCTGTTATTGGGGGAATTTAAGCGGTTCTACTCAGTTAGCGAAATAGATATGTTTAGAGATATATGAGTGATAATCCACGGGAAATTGAAGAAGAGGTTCAACCTAAATTAGATGAGATTGTTTCATAGTTTCAAGTTGTTAATCCTTGCACCCTAGCCACCATGGTCTAAAAGAAAATTATCTACAGTGTACCTTAACTCCTTCTTGCTTAATTCTTTATATTCACTATATTAATTATTTGGTACTTTCTCTTCACTTGGGATATTCACTAAATTTGAAGGGTTTGTAATGTTTTTTTAATGTAAAAAAAATTATTTATTCCTTTATTTATTTGTTTAATATATTCCTTAAATCCTTTCCAAAATGTTGATTGTGTTCTGTAAAAAAATATAAACCTTATGGTAACTTCCTCTACCTCTTTGTGTTATGCAACTAGATCACAAAATAGAAGAAAAGATAGATCAATGACTTGAGAAATAGCCTCTTTGAGGGGGAAACCTCCTTTATATCAAATAAATGAAAAATTCTTGGATGATACAAATGATAAGAACTCTTTGGTATATATAGGAGTCTAAGGGGTCACAATATAATTAGAGCCTACATAACAATAATAATGTATGGGCACAACAATAAAAAAACAGGGCTACACTAGCAATAACAATAAGGGGGATACACTAGTATTATAGGGAGCTAACATGTCCCTCTCCTTCCAAATTCCTCAATGATTTAGTAGTTTTAGATCCTTCTGTATAAAATTGTCATCCTCTCCTGTGGAATATTCTGAGGGTAAGTTATTCCAGTTAATGAGATACTCTTAAATTAATCGATAATAGCTATCAGGTTCTTGTTTCTATGACTGCTTCAGGCTCAAATATGATTTTTCCTTCTTTGTCAAGTTATGGAAACACCATTTGAATAGCGTGCTTGTCACTGATAACCTTCTTTAAGCATGAAACATGGAAAATGAGGTGTACTGAAGAAGATGCAAGAAACTCCAATTTGTATGGTATAGTAACAATCTTTTGCAACACCTTGTGTGGACCATAATACTTGGGTGATAATTTATTATCATTCTCATCTTTCTTGAGGGACATTTGTGTGTATGTTTGTAGCTATAAAAATACCCAATCACCTTCATAAAAACTCTGTTCACTATGATGCTGATATTCACGTTGTTTCATTCCATTATGCAACAGAGTGAGGTTATCATTTAAGAGTTGGAGAACTTGATGTTGATGCTCGATGTGATCTTCCATTGCTTGAACCTTAGAATTTTTTCTTAAAGATGATGTGATGGATGGTGGATGATATCCATAAAGTGCCATAAATGGGGTTATTTTTGCTGCAGTATGGAAGGAAGTGTTATACCACCATTTAGCTAGAGGTAACCACTTGACCCAGTATATTTGTTTATCAGATACAAATCAACGAAGATATACTTTCAAACATTTGTTCACTATCTCAGTTTTACGATCAAATTTATGATGATAAGATGAGCTATGAGTTAATTGATTACCAAGACAAGAAAATAATTCCATCCATAAATTTCCAGTTAAAATGAGATCTCTATCACTTACAATAATCTTTGTGTTTCCATGTAGCTTTTTAATTATTTCCACAAATGCAATAGAAACAGTACTAGCTTTAAAAGGATGAGATAATGCACAAAAGTGTGAATACTTGGTAAGTCTATCAACTACCAGCATGATGCCACTCTATCCTTCATTCTTGAGTAAACTTGTCATAAAATCCACTGAGATCTTCCCCCAAGGCTGACCTTGAAGGACTAGAGGTTGTAAAAATCTTGAGTTCTTAATTATCTCAACTTTATGTTGTTGGAAAACCAAGCATTCTGCAACAAATTTATGAATACCATATTTAAGGCCATCGCAAAAAATTCCTTCTTAATCCTATGGTAATTTTTTAAAAATATTGAGTACCCTCATAAGGGGGAGTTGTGCATATGCAAAAGCATATTTTGCTTGAGTTGGGAATTCTTACAAATATATAAGTGATCTTTGTACCTTGAGAATTCATTTTTCCAGCTATATGTATCAAATGTACTGGGGTCTTGTTGCAACTTTTGAATGAGTGACCATACATCTTCATCATTATTCCATTCATCCCTTACTTTGGTTATCCAATTAGATTGGATAATTGAAATGGTACAAAGTAATGGTTCCACATCCTCATCATTTCTTGAGAGTGCATCTGCAATAACGATTTGCTTCCCTTTAAATTTGTTGATGATTTCAAAGTCATAAACCAACATCTTTGTGACCCATTTTCCATTGATCTTGTGAAGATGATATTTATTTCAAGATGTATTTAACAATATCATCATCTTCTTTTCCCTTGAGGTGTCTTCCCATTAGGTAAGGTTTCCATTGCTTTAGTGTATGTAGTATTTCCAACACTTCCTTCAAAGAAGCAGGTTTATGTAAATAGATAGAGGAGGAATGGATTGTTATAGAGATTTTTGAACCCAATGTTTCTGACTACCAAGTGGGTCCATCATCAGGGGATGCATCAATAGATATTCTCCTTCGATTGGTACAAACCTCAAAAGAATAAAATATTCCTTCTTGCATTAAAAAAGCATCAATTCCTTTTCCTGAGGCATCACAATCCACAATAAAGGTTTATTGCGAAGTCTGATATAGCTAAGCCTAGTGCTTGGCACATTGCCTCTTTAAGATGTTAAGAGGCGTTAGTTTCTTCTGGAGTCCAAGAAAATGGATCTTTACTCAATAATGTTGTTAGAGGTGCTTCTATTTTCCCATAATTGTTAACAAGCTTGTGATAATACCCTATCAACCTGAGAAATCCTCGAATGTGATTTATGGTTGTGGGGATTTTCCATTCCTTAATGCATTTAATTTTGTTAGGGACTACCTTAAAACCCTCATGAGACACAATATGACCCAAATATTACCCAAATATTCGACCCATTGCACTCCAACTCAACATTTTTAGGTTTTTCATATAATTTTTTCTCCTCCAATAGTTTGAGCACCTTGTCAACATGTTGAACACTATCCTTCCAAGAGTTGTTGTAGATTAGCATATCATCAAAAAATACTAACACAAATTTTCTAAGGAAAGGCTTGAAAATGGAATTCATTAAACCTTGAATTCTGGAAGGTGCATTAATAAGGTCAAAAGGTATGACCACAAATTCATAATAACTCTCATGTGTTTTGAATGTTATTTTTGGGACGTCTTCAGTCTTCATTCTAATTTGTTAATATCCTGAATGAAGATCCAGCTTGGTGAAGTAAATTACTTAATGTAATTCATCTGACAATTCATCAACAACAAGAATGGGATATTAATATTTGATAGTGAGCTTGTTGAGCTCCCTATAATCCTGAGACATACGCCACGATCCATCCTTCATGTGCACCAATACTACATGAGCAGAAAATTAACTTTGAGTAAGTTGAATCATACTAGCTATTCAAAATCTTTGGAATGCCATCATATTTGATTACCTTTCCTAGTTTCCTAATGATATCCTTTAATTCAACTCCCTTTGCTTCCCAAAAAAAAAATTGAAGAAACATTTCTAAAAATTAAAGGTATCGTCCCTTAAAGATTGTAACAATTTGAGTCCTAGTACAACATCAGCACCACCCATTGGAATGGAAAGCGTTGGAATATTCAATACTTATTCCCCCATGGTTAGCTTGATCTTATGCCCCTTTCTAGTGTAGTATATTGTTCCTCCATTTTGAACCATCACTTAACACTATGGTGTTGGATATATGAAGCAATTCAATTCCTTCGATATCTTACAATGAATAAAATTATGGGTACTACCTAAATCAATCAACACTATTACCTTTTTATTCTTGATATATCTGTCTATCTTGATAATTTGAGGAGTGGTAATTATTACCAATGCATTTCAACATATGGTCAGATACATTTCTTCTTTCTCTAAGGTTGGTTTCTAGTGTATACCCTCCTCTTTTGATGTTTTTTGTTCCTTTTCTTCCTCCTCTTCACAATCTATGTAGAATAATTTCTTCTCATCACACTTATGAACTTTAGTGTATTTGTTATTACAACTGTAATAAATTCCTTTTTCTCTTTGTTCCTCTAATTGTTGTGGTGTGAAACTTATAGGTTATTGAAGGCTAGGAACAACAACACTTCCATCCTTATAGTTATGAGTGGTAGACTTCCTCGTTGCCATAATTTTTCTTTCAAATTTTCTTGCCACTTTAAATGTCTTCCCCAATGAACCAGGTTCCCAAAGGTGAACTTGATGTTGGATTTTATCCTTAAAATCCCTATGAAGACATATATCCTACTCTCATCTAGAATATCAGCTACGCTGATATTCAATTTTTGGAATTCCTCAATGTGCTCCACAATTGAACCATTTTCTTTAGATTTATCAATTGGATAAAGAAGGTATTTCTCTTTGTATCCTCATAATGTGTTATCATTTCCTCCATAAAAATTGACCGAGTGACAAGGGGTTTATAAGAACAAATCCATCGCTGCCATACAAACTGAGTGGGTTATATATATAAAGATGCAATGTGTACCTTTTGTGTGTGTTGCACATCATGGAGATTGGAATATTTCTCCATCTGTAGTATCCATGTTATCAGGTCCTTTCCATCAAACTTCTTCATATTGATCTTTGGAATGTGGTTGGTATTCAATACAGAGTTATAGTCTTTAAAATCATGATCAACATTCCCTTTATTCTCATGATGAGTTTCATGGAATAATTTATTTCCATTAGGAAGCATTTCTTATAGCAACCTTGACAAACTTTCCTTCAAACCTTCCATGTCTGCTATTAAAACATTTTTAAGACCATCCATCTTAGCCTCCATCTATTCTTTTAATCCATCCTTCAAACCTTCAATCTTATCTTCTAGTTCATTTTTGGTGACTCTTTGCGAGAATGAAATTTGTTGCTCTTGGTCTTATAATTTTGATATACCATGTTGCATTTCTTCTTCTTCATGCGCCATAGAAGATATTTGTAAAAATAGCTTCGGTGTAAATCACATCAAAAAGACAATTGTCTTTTTTATGTGATTTATGCCGAAGCTCTTTTTACAAATATGATGGATCACAGAAGCCTCAATTCTACAATAGAAGATATTTCTGGTTTCTTACTTGGTGTGTCGAATTTTTTTCTTTCGAGTCATTTTTGAATCAAAGAATGATATCTATGGTTCACTTTTCCCTTTCAATAACTTCAAAATAGATTTTCAAACAAAATAAATGAAAAATCTTTAAAAAGTACACACCTTTTTCTTGTTTTTGAGGAGATCGATATTGAAAATCTTATATCTCGATAATTTAGGATCTCATCAGTCTGAACTTTTTTTCTATGGTAGCCCTTTGAGTCTTCCTTCCAATGCTACAAGTCATATCAAAAATTGATTCTGCAAGATAATTTTATGGCAAATCTCCCACTATGATTTGATTATGAACTAGTTTAGTAGAGCGAAATTGTAAGAAATGACATGTGTCATTTTAAACCTTTGCACCTGAAAAGGATACATAAAAAATACATTGCACGCATTTTCAGTCACTTTTCGCAAAACTCAAATCTAATGCTCATAGTGGAAGTAATGATGATTTTACCAAAGTCACATGTTTGAAACAGAAATATGGAGCATGAAAAAACCCTAACTTCTTCATACCATATTTCCGAAAATATAGTGAACCAAGGTCTAAACTTTGTACAAGAAGTTCATCAAGATTTCAGCTCCACATGTTCACAATTTCAACTTCTAAACCTTCATATAAAAAGGGTTCTAGTGAAAATTCCAGGATGTCCTATTTGTAGCAGGGAAATTTTAGAATCCAAAGCTTTGATGCCAAATGTTATGCAACCAACTCACAAAATACAAGAAAAGATAAATCAACGACTTGAGCAATTGCCTATTCAATGGAGAAACCTCCTTTACATCACTCAGATGAACAATTCTTCGATGATACAAATGATAATACAGCCTTGGTATATATAGGAGTTTAAGGGGTCATGATATAACGAGAGCCTACATAACAATAATAATGTAAGGACACAACAATAACCATAGTGGGCTTCCCTCGGCCACAATAATAACAACGTGGGGATACATGGGCACTATAATAACAATAGGGGGCTACAATAACAATAACAATAAGTGGGATAAACTAGTATTATAGGGACATAACACTTTGTGGTGTACATATTCTTCCTCTAGTTCATCTCCTATTAAGGCCCTTATGTGCAGTCCTTACCCTAATTCCCTATTCATTAATTAGTTATTCTTAAGTTAGCTTAATGCTATATTACATCATAATCAAATTATTTTATTAATGAAGATTCCTTTTTTAAGTATATTGTCTCATATATATATATATATATATATATATATATATATAGATATAAGATATAGATATCTCCTCTCTCTCTCTCTTAGGCTATTTATGGAGTTGGTTCATGACATCTTCCTTATTTAAAAATTATAGAACTTCATTTTAATCATCACCACAATGTGTGATTAAACACCTTTCCTACAAAATATTCTTCCACCCATACCTCTATATTATCAATATGATTAATCTAATAAATAAATTTCATAGCATTAATAGTTTAGAATATTAATTTCATATAAATAGTATATTTATTTTACTTCTTCTTTGGTAAGAGGTTAAACAACAAGTAAAGGTAATATCTAATCTCTTGTCAAGGATTAAGGCTATAAATCATGAGAAAGAACACGAATCCACTAGAGGAAGCCTCAATGACGACTACAAGAGAATGAATTTTTGCTAGTTACACTTGTTAACACTCAGGTTGTTCCTTGCCTCCTAAAGGGAATATGGCCGAGGTAACCACTGACCAATCTTTTAGCTACAGGTCCTAGCCTACCTGCAACCAGAGAGGGCTCTCTCTTTATAATTTAGCTTGGTTGATGAATGTTTTTAGGCTAGTTATGGTGTGTTGTTTTGTTTGAGTTTGGTGGGTTGGTGAATCCAGATAGAACTAAAATATAGATCATGGAACAGTTTGGTCCATTGGGCAATGGAGTTAAGGTATTGTGCTGCTGAAGTGGGTTTGTGAAGGCAGAGTGTTGCTGCAGAGCCAGATAGGCATATGTGAAGCAATTTACCAGATTTTTTGATGAAATTATAGAATTAGTGAGTGAATGGAAGTTAAGAATCTTTCACTATACTAACAAAGAAAAATGAAAGTGTTGCTTAAGAGCAGTTAAAAATTATTAAACAATATTCACCATGACAGAATTAGTTTAGACATGAGCAATCAAGAATTCATATCAATGGCTAATCCAGAAGAAAACATATTTAGAAATAGAGATTGAGCATAGGGTGTTCAAAACAAATCCTAGGCTACTCTTTTTCTCTATTTACTAGGATTATAAAAACATCATAATTATGGAGTACAAAGAAAACACATACACAGTTTAGAGAAACTTATTGCTCCAGCAAATGACACAGGAATTCTGCAACAAAACAGAGCTATTCATTTCCATCTTCAGACAGCATAGGAACCAGAAATCTCCACCAGCAATTTGTATTATCAAAATGCCTCAAATATACAATAGAGCACTTCAGAAAGAATTTCACTACAACCGAACCTCAATGTGTTATCTGAGGGGATATATATACAAAATAGGGTACAAAATATCTCAATAGAGAGTTATTGTGCAATAAATTGCACCACGAACTCTCTTACAAAAAGTAAATGAAAAACATAACTACAGTATTTAATGCTGAGATGGCAGTTATCTTTCTGTCAGACAGCTTTTGTCTTTATGGCTCAAGAAAGTGGGCTGTAGCTGTGCCTTTAACTCTGCGTTAATTGAGCCTGTTGTCTGGGTGCATTGGTGAGTCACTTGTACGGATGCTCCCTGTGATACCTGTGTGTTGATCTGTCTACTGACCTGTACCATGACTAAAACTTGATTTTTCTCAAAAAAGAAATAACATAGTGGCATTATCTGGGAAGAATTTCCAGCATTGCCTGCCACCAATCAGCTGGAGGTAGCTGATGCCTCCTTATTTTCACCAGTGTTTCATCTACCTCTATATATCTGTAGAAGTTTGGAGGAAACTCAAATAGATGATTTATCTCATGTTCAATCAAAAACAGATTTTCTAACTTGTCATACAGAGACTACCCAGAGGGAGGCCCTGCTTCTTCTGTGGAGCTGCTAGATGCTGTTATTTGATTTTCAACATAATTGTTGATCCTTCTCATATACTGATTATATGACAGCACCTGTCCTGTGCCAGTCACTAGGCTTGGCAGTCCTTTATCCTGTAATATTGTCATTTTTGCCTGAATTCATCAATCTCTGCTTTCATTTCCTCACATTTTCTCTCCAGAGTTTGAGTGAAGTTCCTTAAGGTCGGCACCTTTTTAGCTATCAGGATGGTGTCTGTTCTGTTGTTTATCTCCAAAGCTACTAGTTCCTCCCTAGTGCGGTTATTGAGGAAATGTATCATTTTAGTGGCCTACTCGGGCATTATTCCCAGTGTTGTTCTGGCTCTTTGGATTTCCACATGAGCCATGCCTATCAACTCAACCTACTCATAGATTGCCTAGATTGACCTCCATTGGTCCTGTATTGATTGGCCAATTTTGGCCCAAATTATCTTCTTTATTTCTGCTAGGGTTTTACCTAGGAGCAATTCATTTTCCAGAGTTTTTACTTTGGCCTGTAAGGCCTTTATTTCTCTTTGTTTCTCTGCTACTGTCATCTTGGATTTGTCATAACTGGTCTCCAACTTGGCCAGTCTATCCTTGGCTTCATTTATTTCAGTTACTTGAGTCTCAAGCTCTTTAATCGCTTTCATTAAGTCCTCCATGCTCATGCTGGATCCTGCTGCTGTTGTTCCTTTTGTTGTTGCTTTGTTGCTAATGTAGCTGTGTTAGGTGCTGGAATAGCAGGAGGGGCTGCTGCTGCTTGTGTGGGAGGGGCAGGTCCAAGAGTTGTTGATGTTTGAGGGGGTTGGGAGGCTCACTCCCCTTGCTTGTCCTGCAGTGCTTTCTCTAATTATGCTTCCATTTGTAATATTCTTTGATTCATCACCAGAAGCAGCTCCATGGCATCATCTACTTGCTTTTCTTGCCTAAGTTCTGTTGTTTGAGGGTGAATGGTAGGAGGCAATTTTGCCTGCCTTCTTAGTGCAGCAATGTCATCCTCTTTTTTCTTCATGAGGGCCCTAACACCCTTCGGATCCTTTGGGTCATGTCCCAAATCAATTATTATGTCTTCCAAAGTCTTTATTCTGTTGTCCTTTGCAGAGGAAGACAACCTTTCCAAATCAAGCTATGTGTTTGTGTTCTTCAGGGCTTATTTTAGCTGATGGGCCAGCATGGCCCTGTCTACAAGTGTTGCATACACCATTTCCCCAGTCTGTTTCTGCAGCTCAATCTGATCCATGGGGTGTATGTCTTTAGAAAAGACCTCCAATTTTGTTCTATAGTAATCTACATAGGTCTTGGGATGTGGGACTTTAGGCATTAAATGAGTAAAGATCATTTTTTCCTCTTTAAGATCATAGGCAACCATCAATCTTTGTTTTTTGACTGGAGTTGTCTTCAAGAATTGATCATAGAGCTGCACTCTCAACAATTCATTATGTGCCTTGATCTCTATGAAGCCTTCTTTGATTGCAGCTGGTTTCTTACCCTGTTGTGTTGACGAGGATACCTCTGTGGTGTGTTGTATGGCCTGTTCTAGCTGAAATGAGCTAGTGGCAGTCTATTGGCTTGTTTGCCTTTCTCTGCTGTGGTTTTCTGCCCTTTCCTCACTGATATCTCCCTCTTCTGTTTCAGGGTCAATCCTTGGCCTCTTGGCTTCTGGTTGCTATGATGACCCTGTTGGAGGTGTGACCTCATCTATATCTCTCTTTTTTCCTCTCTCTTCATTAAGAGGAGTTTACAAAAATGGGATTTGGGGTGGTCCAGTTTGCTGTGAAGAGGCTTGCCCTTGAGACTGATCCTTTGAGGTGTTGGGCTACCCTGTCTCTGTCTGTTGTTGTTCATCCATTATTTCTTTCCCCTTTGTTGTAGTTGTTGTTGCAGGAGCTTGCTGGGTGTCCTGTGTAGCTGGAGCAGTAGAAGTGCCTTCACCTGCTTGGACTGGTTGTTTGAACAAGACCTGTTGACAAGAATCCAACTAAAGAGTTTTTCCCAAATATTTCACAGTCTATTCCATTTTTTCTTGCTGAGTCAATTCTTCTACTATTGATTCAGGTACCCATTCATCTTGGTTGGAAAAGTGTTGTATTTGTGAGTATGAGCAATGCTTATAGGCTAGCAACCTATACTTGACCCTCCTAGCACTAATGAAACCTTCAGGGTCATAAGGGACCCACCAGAAGCTTCTTTTGAGTTTGAGTTGTTGCCCCAGTATTTGATCAGCTTCTTGCCAACCATCTTTCTTATTCATGACAAATGGGCCTAGGTGGTCTCTGAACTTTAGGTTGGCTTTCTTCTTGGCACTGTGGAAGTGTGTAAGATTAGAGTTTATGAGTTGTCTATAGTATTCCAGGGCAAACAACCTCATAGGCACATATTCTGGGAGCCTGTAGGGACAGAGCTCACAACCATAGATTCTGATAACTGTGCGACTTTGGTATAAGTACCAATCACCTATTTTGTAACTCCTGGATAGCTGCAAGATTTTCTACATATCTTTGGATAATCTGGCAGGAGGAGTCCTCTTTAAGAGGCATGTGACTGGATATACAAACTGGTCAATAAATTCATAGTATGAATAGGGGGAATTCTGGACTTGGTGGAAGACTGAAGACCAGAAGATAACAGACCTCCTCTCACCCTGTGAGTCTAGCTTCTTGATTGGGCACTAGAAGCAATCTGTTTGATAATACATGAAGAAGTGATAGATGTATGATGAATACTTAAATATTGCCTCCCTATTCAACCTTGACAATTGGTCATGTATATTGTTGGCAATATATTTGTCATAATTGTACTTCATAGTAGGGGGTTTCTCAAGGCTATATGCAGATAGCATGACCAATACAGTTTCATCAACATGCTCATTTGTGGTGAACCCCAGCACAGAGGTTAGCATATCCACCAGTAACTTGCCTACCTCATTGAAATTTCCATAAGAAAAGGGAGGTGGCCCAGAAGGTTGGCAGTCTACCTTCATGAATTTCTTGGCTACTGCAGCAATGTCTGTGCTAGAGAGCTTGGAGCCCTCCTCTAGCAAGTACTTAATGGAGAATGGGTATAGCAGATGGGTTTTCTTGTAGTTCAACATTTGATTGATGGAATCTGGTGTTACGTAGAAGAGGATGCTCCCAGATGGAGACTTCACAGCTATGAGCTTCTGGTCATAGTTTTCTGCACAAAGGTGAATGACTTCAGGGAAAACATTCACAAAAGGTAGGAAGTAGGTGGGCAGATTGGATTCCCAGATGCCATACATGTCACTGTTGTTCAAGTGACTGTTCCTTAGCTGGCAGAAGGTTTGTAAGTGATTTCTCTCTGCCACAAAGTATGTAATGAGGAAATCACTGTCCACCAGTGGCATAGCTTCCAATTCTTTACTAGGTGGATTCACAGGATCTACATCCAGTGCAGCTGGAGTGGCCACGTCTGGTTTTAACTTGATGTTTTACTGGATTTTCAGGTTTGGTACAAAGGCTGAGGAATGCTTGCTAACTTCTGTTTGGCAGTGAGCAACTTGACAGTGTAAGAAGGCTCTTACAGGCTTAATGAACTGTGGGGCACTCTGTTTTGAAGAACCAGAGTGTGTTTGAGCTAATTAGCTGGTTGTTTCTAGGGAATTTCTTATAACATGAGTGAGGGAACTGCTGAATTCGTTTTTTAGCCGGTAGCTCAGCTCCTTCAGTGGGAGGCCGACATGTGGTGGGGGTACGGTGGCAATACTGCCAATCCCCCGGAGGCAAAAGGTCGAGCACCTTTGATGTAAAAAGGACCGCCCACCATTCGATGAGCGGGGTTGGAGATCAGGCAGTGGGCGGCAACCTTGATGTGACGGTGTATTAACAAAGGGGGGACCCGCTCACTGTATTAATATATTTAAATAATTTAAGTGCGTGGGGGGTGGGTAAAAAACTTTAGGATTTGGGTTTATGAGTTAGGCTCCCATTTTATAAATGTTTTAATTAAAAAACTTTATAATAAAATGTGTTTTGGGTGGGAAAAGGGGTAGAGGGGTTAATGAAGGCGGGGCTTTGTAATTGTTTACCTTTGACCATAGTTTTTTTACCAAAACCATAGTTTTAGGGCCAAAGGGGTTAATACCAACCCCAGATAGGTCAATATTTCCCCAAGGAAGGGTTATATAGCTAAAATGCTAGGGGGAGGGTATTTATACATATTTTTTGGGAAATTTTTTATAGATTCTAATAGACTTAGGGAGAGAGGGGAGTTAGGGAGCTAAATAGTACATTAGTGGTTAATATGGCTTTGTGGGGTGAGTGAAGGGGTAAAGGCTAAGTTCTAAGAGGTAAAACCTAGCATTTGAAGATAAATCAAACGATAAGAAAGCTTTTTTACACAAAAAATGTGGCTTATTTTCTTGGTTAAACTTCATGGTTTGACCTAGTAGTTTGTCATGAAATGAAGTGGAACTGGACACCTGAGCAGATCTCAAGGTCCTTGGGGGTGTTAGTGAATGTTGTTTGGGAAAAATAGGGGAAATTAGACATGCTTTCAATGTTTTTTGTCCTCCACCATCTGCTTTTGATGCCAATACCTTGAGTGGCATGAGTCTTTGCACTTAATAAGCCAGTTGGTGATGGCCCTCCATTTCTGCAACTTTGCACTACTTACCCATCCTAGTAATCCTAACATTTTTTCTTCATTTAAAGTGGGTGCACTTGCATTAGCAGACCCTGATTATCCTATTTTTCTTTTGACTGCCCTCCTATCTACAATGTACCCTTATTTCTTCCAAGGGCCCAAATTAAGCAGTTGGGCTCCTTAGTTTCTCTACCTAGCTAGTCATCTGCCAAGCTTGAGCTATTTGGACAGGAAACATTCTCTATTCTGCGACAAGCTATTTAAACATGGCATGGTCCAGTTTAGACTATTGGGCCACCCATCAAGTATGATTAGTAGTAGTATTTGTAGAGTATGATACTGCCCAAAAGATAGTAGTGGCATTTTGACTGGCCACTTTCCCGGTCTTTAGTTTGGGGTTCATTTTCACTTTTCTCTTTGACCATTTAATTTTATTTCCCTTTGATTATTCTTTTAAGGCATACCCTCTTCTCATTTTTTAATTTTCATAGCATGTACATAAAATATGGAACCTTTGCAGCCTACAATGATGAACATATTTAGCCCTTCCACTGTCAATCATGAAAGATGAAACCTATTGGTATAGGAACCTAACAGTGGCTCCACTTGGGGATGGATTTTCCTGGTGGAAAGCCAAGAACAGCAGGTCAGATGGCCATCATTTGTGCAAGGATTAGCATTTTATGTCTTGCTAATGTGTATCACTTCCTATCATTGCTTTTCTGCCCTGAAGACCTTGCTCAATTCTGTTCATGGAGCTTTTCAAGTATCTATGTCATTTTTGATATGGTTTTGCTGACCATTCTTCAAAATTTGTTGTAGCTGCTCTTCTATATATCTGCTGTAAAAAAAAAAAAAAAATGCTTGAAAATATAGATATTTATGTACAATATGTGGCTATTACTATGCTCATGGATCATAGTAGTGTTTGAGAATTCTCCCATTCGCTGGGCCTTCATCATTGTTTGACTCATCTAGACTCTTGAGAAAAAGGTATTGTTGCCTTGCACAACTTGAATTACAAATGGCCCTTTCAAGAGAAAGTCAAATTTGCCATTCTTTCCTTTGTCTTCCCTCCTAGAGTCCCATTTCAATACTTTGTTCCCTATGAAAAAGTCCTCAGCTTTTGTTCTTTTGTCAAACACCTTTTTAAGCTTCTCTTGTAGAAACTGGGTTCTATGATACACTTCTTCCCTTGTTTGTTGTAAGTGAATTGTTTGATTGATCCTTCTCTGGACATCATTGGGTTCATCCTGTATTTCTTGTAGCAATTTGATCACAGGGATCCCAAGGGATGATGGGAACACAACTTCCAGGCCATATACCAACTCATATAGGCTAGTACCAATAAACCTTTTAGTGGTCAACCTATCTGCCCATAGTGCATTTACCAGCTTCTTATGCCAATTCTTTTTGTTCTCCTCCAAGACCTTTTTAATGATGTTGATTAGGCTTTTATTGGAGGACTCAGCTAGGCCATTTCCTTGAGCGTAATAGGTTGTTGAATGACCTAGGGTGATATGATATTTGTGACAGAACCTGATCATTCTCTTGGATTTAAAGGCAGCTGCATTATCTGTTATGATTTTCTCTGGGCAGCCAAATCTAGACAAGATATTGGTTTCTAGGAATTATATGATAATTGAATCATTTGCTTGTCTACAAGGTATGGCCTCTATGCATTTGGTGAAGTAATTATTGGCTGTCAGGATCCATCTATGTGGCCTGAGGATGAAGGGTGCATTTCCCCAATCAAGTCTAAGCCCCATTGTTGAAATGGTTTTTCAGTTGAAATGGGATTGAGGGGCAAGGGAAGTAACTTTTTCTTCCCTTCAAAGATCTGACATTTATGACATGAAATTACAAACTTTTTTGAATCAGTAAACAGGGAGGGCCAATAAAGTCCAGCCCTCAGGATTTTATCAACTGTGGATTTCCAATATAAGTGCCCTCCACAGTCTCCTGCATGAAATTCTCTAAGGACCTTATCAGCTTCATCTGAAGTTAGGCCGTTAAGCAGGACACCTTCATGATTTTTCCAAAATAAAACATTGTGTATGATACAAAATTTTGAAGCTTTCAATTTTAGAAATCTGTTCTTGGTTCCAGACAACCCTGGAGGAGCTTGCATGTTTAATAATACAAAACATATGTCAGCATACCAAGGTGATTGTAAAAAGGCTTGATTGATCTATGGAGTCGCCATCTCCTGTTCATTATCCAGTTCATTGATGTCAAGGGCTTGAAATTTAGTTTCAGTCATTAGTTTAGCTAGCCCTTGTCCTTTTATAAGTTTTGTTGGTTTGATTTCTATATCATATTCTAGAATATTGGCAATCCATTTTCCCCTCTTGCCTTCCATTCCCTCTTGAGTTAAGATGTCCTTGACTACTGCATTGGGCACATATGCAACTATGTGAGAGTATAGGATATAAACTCTGAAATCCTTTATGGCTTTTACCAGGGCATATGCTTGCTTTTCCATGATTTTGTACTTGAGTGGAGAATCCCTAAGGGCTCTACTGAAAAAGGCAATAGGTTTTCCACATCCCAAGTCATCCTTTTGCAGTAAGACAACAACAATTGTATTTTTAGAGGCAAAGGAGAAGATTATAAAATCTATATCAAAACTAGGGCTTGTAAGCACAAGTGTTTTTGTCAAGGCTATCTTGATTTCTTCAAAATCTTGTCTAGCCTCAATTGTCCATTTGACCTTGGCATCTTTCTTGAGCATATAGTTCAACAACCTTATCAGCTCATCCAAGTTAGGAATAAATCTTCTTAGGAAATTAATCTTTCCCAAAAAGGCTTGTAATTCTTTCATGTTTCTTGGATGGGGAACTTGTAGTATAGCTTGAATCCTATCAGGGTCAATTCTTATGCCATCTTTTGAAATTATATGACCAAGGAGTTTTGCCTTTTTCCAGACCAAATAGTGATTTCTTTGAGTTTAAAGAAATGCCATACTTTCTGCAAATTAAGAACACTTGTCTAAGGTGTTTTAAATGCTCTTGGTCTGATGTTGAGAAGGCTGTTAGGTCATCAAGGCATATGACTAAGAAATCATGGATTTCTTTGGCAAAGGCTATATCCATTTCCCTTTGAAATGTGGCTCCAACATTCTTGAGTCCAAAAGGCATTTTGACATATTTGAAAGTTCCCCAAGGTGTGGTGAAGGCAGTTTTATCTTGGTCATCTGGGTGAGCTAAGATTGATTGATCCTGAGAAACCATCCAGTAATGAGATCCTTGAAGCTCCCACTACCCTTTGTAAGATGTGATCCATTTTTGGCAAGGGGTAGTGGTCTTTGAGAGAGACTTTGTTTAAATTTCTCAGATCCACACAAAGTCTTATCTCCTCAGTTTTCTTTCTTGTAGGTACAAGTTTAGAAATCCATTCAGAAAACCTTATGGGAGCAATAATCCTAGCTTCATACATTCGTTTTACTTCTTTTTCTATTAGGGGAAGAAGCATTGGATTCACTCTTCTTAGTTTCTATTTAAAGGGTTTTTGGTTTTCTTTCAGGGGTATTGTGTGCTGGATAACTGTAATATCATAGGATTTAAGGACCTCATAGCTCCAGGCAAACACATCCTGAAACTCTTTGAACAGTTTGATATATTCTGATTTCTTATCAGAAGGTAAGGTTATAGAAAGCTTGACCATTTTGGGATTTTCAATGGTCCCAATGTTACACTCTTCTATTTCTGCATTGATGGGTTGCATCTTTGGTTTCTTAGATAGATCATTTGAATCAAAAATGTCTTCTAAAGGAGCAAGACCTGTAGGAAAGAAATTATATTTAATTGAATTACTTCATTTTCTTCCTCATTAATTTCATCAAGATCTGTTATCTTTAGCTAATGTAAATTGGTAGGGTCAAAGGTTGTAGGATGTAATATCATATCTGTTGTTTCAACTGATATACTTGTGTTTAGTTCATCTTTTTTGTTTTGATCATCCCTAATGCTTGTGTCAATGTTTAAGTTTGAGAATTCCTCCTTCATGGTCAAAAACTTGTTTATCTGAGTATTGTTTTCAAATACTTGCCAATTAGTTACATTGTCTCGGACAGAAGACCTGTGTTTAATCTCAGCAGTGAACTGGTGGTTAGGTCGAAAAGGAAGTTTACAGGTGCTTGCAAAGGTTGCCAAACTGTGAGCATGCAAGTTGTGGTTCATAGGTATTTTGGTGAGCTGATATTCTAGGAAGTTGTTGAGCAATTCTGTCACTGCTAACCTATAAGACCTCAGCCTGGGATCATTTGTGACAAAAGTTCCCTTTATTTGTTGGATAATTAGGTCTGAATCCCCCAATATGGAGACTTTGGTCACTCCTAGACTCTTAATTAGTTTGAGACCTAGTAGGAGGGCTTCATATTCTGCCATGTTATTTGTGCATCTGAAATTAAGCCTATATGCATGACCCAGAGCATGGTCATTTTGAGTATTATGTATCCATACCCCAGCTCCTGCTCCTAGCTTATTTACTAAGCCATCAAACTTCAAATACCACATGGTCTCTTGGTCAATGTTTGTTTTAATGGATTCACAGATTTGTTCAGTGGGCAAGTTTAGTTTTGGTGATTCTTCTGACCTATTAGCAGACTCTGTTGGTTTGATGACATCAGTGATCTTTTGATCTAGAGCTGTGGATTGTTCATTGATATGCCTGGTTTCCTTTGTTTCTAGGATCTTGACCTCAGTTTTGGGACTTATCAGCATTGTATAGTATGAAGGAGTCCATGTCTGAATGGATGGAGTAGATTGGGAAGTTTTGGGGCTTGTCCTGACTACTGACCACATATTTCATGAGTGTTTCTCAGTACAGTCTCTTTGGCTGGCCAAAGACTGAAATTGTGGCATATGACATGTCTAGTTGTAGAGATCCTTGGAGTTTGGCACCCCATGATCTTGATAGGAGCATACCATATTTAGGTGGAATGTCAGCCACTACTACATCCATTAGAATTGTTTTAGCTGGATATTGGATTAGGGATACACAGAGGTCTTTGATCAGGCCTAAACATCTTACCTGGTTGGAATCAAATGAAAACAAATCTTAATAAGGTATGGTGATATCTAATCCAAGTTTTTCCATTACTGATTTGGGCATTAGGTTATGAGAGGCCCCTGAGTCAAACATGGCATTGTGTAATACTTTCTCATGAATGTTTAGGCTTACATAGAATGGAGGAGTCCCTCCATCCCCTGATTTGCCATTGACTTCTGAGCCAAAAATAAGCTCTGGTTGGTCATCCAGAATGTTAACTGCATCCCTATATTCTGGTACTTGCAATGATCTATTAATTTGTTGTTTGAAGACCTCATGTTTGGCGAGTTCAGAAAGATGAATTGCAATTTTCAGTTTGCCAATTTCTATTTCAAGATTGAAGGGTTTTTCCATCTGAGTTTTTATATTGTGAGCAACAAATTTATCATTTTATGCTGAATTTTGGGTGACCATGTCCTGATCAGGTATACTGTTTTGGGGTATGTTTGGGTTGGCTCTGTTTTTTAGAGGTCTGCCCAAGATTTTTGTTGGGAGAAGAGGTGTGGGTGTAGTTTCTTCTGGAGGCTGTACATCAGATACATCTTCCACTGTGACCTCTCTTTGGAGCTTTTTATCTGAGGACTCTGTTAAGACAGTTTTATCATTAGATTTCTTGGGCAATTTGGTGTTTGTTTGTTTGGTATTCTCAGGTACATCTATGGTTCTACTTCTTAACTTGTATTGTTTGTGTACTTCATAGACTGTCGTGTCATACCCTTCTCTGAAATCAAATGACTCACCAGATTTTGCTTGGAATTGTTTGTAGTCTTGGGCTTGTTGATCATCTTGTGTTAAGAATACTTGTTTTTCACTGTCCAAACCCAATAATTTGATGTGGGGATCTTCTATTTGTTCACTAGTGGTTGAGGCCTCTGCATAATTTTCTTGAAATGGAGGTCTGATGTTCTGATCAGGACTAGTTCTCCCAGCATTTGGGTTTTGGATTTTTCTAAAATTGGGATTCCTAGTGGTGTTGCTTGTTTGTCCTTCCCAAGAGGACTTTCTCTCCATGGTCTCAACTCTATCTCCCAACCTCTCCATACCCTTCATGATTGCATCTATTTTTGGTCAAAGGTTGAGGGTTCCTCTTTGAATGTTATTCTTCTTTCATTTTTTGCTCTGGTTCTCTTGGCAATTAGGTTTGCCTCCACACTTACAACTATATTCTGCATATCTGCAAGACTTGGGGGTGCTCTTTCTCTTAATTGATATGCCATGTCTGGGTCAAATCCATCCGGGAATTTGATCAAGGCCAGATCAGGAGGAGGTCTCAAGTTTTGAGGGATAGCGCTATATACATTGTTGAACCTAGCACAGTAATCTTGAACTGTCTCTTATGGACCCCTTTTTAAATTATCATACTCGGTTAGTATGTGTAGGGGGTATTTCTTCTTTTCCCATCTGTTTAAAAAACTTAGGTATAAGGCATCAGGATTGACTATAGAGTTTGCAACTAGAGACCTAAACCAATTCCTTACATCCCCTGTCAAACTTTGCAGAAAAATTTTCATTCTTACATCTTCATCATTTATCTCATAGTTCTCAAAATAGTCCTGCATCCTCTTGGTGTGTTGCTGGGCTGTATAAGTGTGAGTACCATCAAAGTAAGTGATTTTTCCTTGATAGTCTTGGGGCATTGCCCCTAGGTTTGCAGGTAGGTGTAAAGGAGCATATATAGCCATATTTGCAGGGATAAAGGGGACAGCAAGAAGGAGTGGAACAGCTGGAACAACAGGGATAACAGGAGTAAGGTGTGTTGGGGATGGAGGAGTGGGGAAACTACCTTGGGAAGTGGATGAAGAACTAGGACAAGTAGGGATAGTGTGAGGGTGAACTGATGCTTTGACAGGAGTAGGAATATAGCTCTGTTGATTTGGTTTTGTATCTGAATCTGAGAGCTCCCCTAGCTGCTCTTGCTTCTTTAAGATTTTGGGGGTTAAATTGGTGTTTTCAAAGATAGCTGGGAGATTAGGGTCGGGATTGGACCTAGTGTAAGAGATTTCTTCTTTGGAGCCAGCTTCTGTGTTCTCTTTCCTTGGTATCTTATGATAGGATTTAAATAGGAAGCTTATTTCCTTTTGCTTGGTAATTTGACATAAGCTCCCTAGTGGAGTCGCCATTAATGTTAACACTCAGGTTGTTCCCTGCTTCCTAAAGGGAATACGGGCAAGGTAACCACTGACCAATCTTTTAGCTACAGGTCCTAGCCTACCTGCAACCAGAGAGGGCTCTCTCTTTATAATTTAGCTTTGTTGATGAATGTTTTTAGGCTAGTTATGGTGTGCTATTTTGTTTGAGTTTGGTGGGTTGGTGAATCCAAACAGAATTGAAACATAGATCATGGAACAGTTTGGTCGATTGGGCAATGGAGTTGAGGTATTGTGCTACTGAAGTGGGTTTATGAAGGCAGAGTGTTGTTGCAGAGCCAGATAGGCATATGTGAAGCAATTTACCAGATTTTTTGATGAAATTATGGAATTAGTGAGTGAAAGGCGGTTAAGAATCTTTCACTATGCTAACAAAGAAAAATGAAAGTATTGCTTAAGAGCAGTTAATAATTCTTAAACAATATTCACCATGACATAATTAGTTTAGACATGAGCAATCAAGAATTCATATCCATGGCTAATCCAAAAGAAAACATATTTAGAAATAGAGATTGAGCATAGGGTGTTCAAAACAAATCCTAGGCTATTCTTTTTCTCTATTTACTAGGATTATGAAAACATCAGAATTATGGAGTACACAGAAAACACATACACAGTTCAGAGAAACTTATTGCTCCAGCAAATGACATCGAAATTCTGCAACAAAACAGAGCTATTCATTTCCATCTTCAGACAGCATAGGAACCAGAAATCTCCACCAGCAATTTGTATTATCAAAATGTCTCAAATATACAATGGAGCTCTTCAGAAAGAATTTCTCTACAACCGACCCACAATACGTTATTTGAGGGGATATATATACAAAATAGCGTACAAAATATCTCAATAGAGAGTTATTGTGCAATAAATTGCACCACCAACTCTCTTACAAAAAGCAAATGAAAAACATAACTACAATATTTAATGCTGACATGGCAGCTATCTTTCTGTCAGACAGCTTCTGACTTTATGGCTCAGGAAAGTGGGTTGTAGATGTGCCTTTAACTCTGCGTTAATTGAGCTTGCTTTCTGGGTGCGTTGGTGAGTCACTTGTATGGATGCTCCCTGTGATACCTGTGTGCTGATCTGTCTGCTGACCTATACCGTGACCGAAACTTGATTTTTCTCAAAAAAGAAATAACATAGTGGCATTATTTGGGAAGAATTTCCAACATTGCTTGCCACCAATCAGCTGGAGGTAGCTGATGCCTCCTTATTTTCACCAGTGTTTCATGTGCCTCTATATATCTGTAGAAGTTTGGAGGCACCTCAAACAGGTGATTTATCTCATGTTCAATAAAAAACAGATTTTGTAACTTGTCATACAGAGACTGCTCAGAGGGAGGCCCTGCTTCTTTTCTGGAGATGCTAGATGCTGTTATTTGATTTTCAACATAATTGTTGATCCTTGTCATATACTCATTATATGACAGCAGCTATCCTATGCCAGTCACTAGGCTTGGCAGTCTTTTATCCTGTAATATTCTCATTTTTTCCCTGAATTCATCAATATCTGATTTCATTTCCTGACATTTTCTCTCCAGAGTTTGAGTGAAGTTCCTTAAGGTCAACACCTTTTTAGCTGTCAGGATGGTGTCTATTTTGCTGTTTATCTCCAAAGCTGCCAGTTCCTCCCTAGTGCGGTTATTGAGGAAATGTATCATTTTAGTGGCCTACTCAGTTACGACTGCCTCTCATGGAAATGGTCATACGTTTGAATGACTTACTTAACGCAGTTGAATCCCAAAAAATGATATCTAATATAATGCACTGCGTAAAAAAATATAAAAAATCCCCCATACTTAAATTCCCAGTGTTGTTCTGGCTCTTTGGATTTCCACATGAGCCATGCCTATCAGCTCAACCTGCTCATAGATTGCCTGGATTGACCTCCATTGGTCCTGTATTGATTGGCCAATTTTGGCCCAAATTATCTTCTTTATTTCTGCTAGGTTTTTACCTAGGAGCAATTCATTTTCCAGAGTTTTTACTTTGGCCTCTAAGGCCTTTATTTCTCTTTGTTTCTCTGCTACCATCATCTTGGATTTGTCATAACTGGTCTCCAGGTTGGCCAGTATATCCTTGGCTTCATTTATTTCAGTTACTTCAGTCTCGAGCTCTTTAAGAGCTTTCATCAAGTCCTCCATGCTCATGTTGGATTCTGTTGTTGCTGTTGCTTCTGTTGTTGCTCTTGTTGCTGATGTAGCTGTGGTAGGTGCTGGAATAGCAGGAGGGGCTGCTGTTGCTTGTGTGGGAGGGGCGGGTCCAAGAGTTGTTGATGTTTGAGGGGGGCTGGGAGACTGACTCCCCTTTCTTGTCCTGTAGTGCTTCTCTAATTCTACTTCCATTTGTAATATTCTTTGATTCATCACCAGAAGCAGCTCCATGGCATCATCTACTTGCTTTTCTTGCGCAAGTTCTGTTGTTTGAGGGTGAATGGTAGGAGGCAATTTTACTTGCCTTCTTAGTGTAGCAATGTCATCCTCTTTTTTCTTCATGAGGGCCCTAACACCCTTTGGATCCTGTGGGTCTTGTCCCAAATCAATTATTATGTCCTCCAAAGTCTTTATTCTGTCGTCCTTTGCAAAGGAAGACAACCTTTCCAAATCAAGCTGTGTGTTTGTGTTCTTCAGGGCTTCTTTTAGCTGATGGGTCAGCATGGCCCTGTTTGCAAGTGTTGCATACACCATTTCCCTAGTCTGTTTGTGCAGCTCAATCTGATCCATGGAGTGTATGTCTTTAGAAAAGACCTCCAAGTTTGTTCTATAGTAATCTGCAGAGGTCTTGGGATGTGGGACTTTACGCTTTAAATGAGTAAAGATAATTTTTTCCTCTTTAAGATCACAGGCAGCCATCAATCTTTGTTTTTTGGCTGGAGTTGTCTTCAAGAATTGATCATAGAGATGCACTCTCAATAATTCATTCTGTGCCTTGATCTCTATGAAGCCTTCTTTGATTGCAGTTGGTTTCTTGCCCTGTTGCCTTGAGGAGGATACCTCTATCGTGTGTTCTATGGCCTGTTCTAGCTGAAATGAGCTAGTGGCAGTCTGCTGGCTTGTTTGCCTTTCTCTGTTATGGTTTTCTACCCTTTCCTCACTGATATCTCCCTCTTTTGTTTCAGGGTCAATCCTTGGCCTCTTGGCTTCTGGTTGCAGTGATGACCCTGTTGGAGGTGTGACCTCCTCTCTATCTCTCTTTTTTCCTCTCTCTTCATTGAGAGGAGTTTGCAGAAATGGGATTTGGGGTGGTCCAGTTTGCTATGAAGGGGCTTTCCCGTGAGACTGATCCTTTGAGGTGCTGGGCTGCCCTGTCTCTGTCTGTTGCTGTTCATTCATTATTTCTTTCCCCTTTGCTGTAGTTGTTGTTGCAGGAGCTTGCTGGGTGTCCTGTGCAACAAGAGCACTAGAAGTGCCTTCACCTACTTGGACTGGTTGTTTAAACAAGACCTGTTGATAAGAATCCAAGTATTGAACTGAGACTTCTGTGATCCATATCAATTTTTTGAAGAATCTTTCACAGTCTGCTCCATTTTTTCTTCCTGATTCAATTCTTCTACTATTGATTCAGGTACCCATTCATCTTGGTTGGAAAAGTGTTGTATTTGTGGGTATGGGAAATGCTTATAGCCTAGCAGCCTATACTTGACCCTCCTAGCACTGATGAAACCTTCAGGGTCATAAGGGACCCACCAGAAGCTTCTTTTGAGTTTGAGTTGTTGCCCCAGTATTTGATCAACTTCTTTCCAACCATCTTTCTTATTCATGACAAATGGGCCTAGGTGGTCTCTGAACTTTAGGTTGGCTTTCTTCTTGGCACTGTGGAAGTGTGTAAGATCAGAGTTTATGAGTTGTCTATAGTATTCCAAGGCAAACAACCTCATAGGCACATATTTTGGGAGCCTGTAGGGACAGAGCTCACAACCATAGATTTTGCTAACTGTGTGATTTTGGTATAAGTACCAATCACCTATTTTGTAACTCCTGGATAGATGCAAGATTTTATTCATATCTTTGGACAATCTGGCAAGAGGAGTCCTCTTTAAGAGGCATGTGACTGGATATACAAACTGGTCAATAAATTCACAGTATGAATAGGGTGAATTCTGGACTTGGTGGAAGACTGAAGACCAGAAGATAACAGACCTCCTCTCACCGTGTGAGTCTAGCTTCTTGATTGGGCACTGGAAGCAATCTGTTTGATAATACATGAACAGGTGATAGATGTATGATGAATACTTAACTATTGCCTCCCTATTCAACCTTGACAATTGGTCATGTATCTTGTTGGCAATATATTTGGCATAATTGTACTTCATAGCAGGGGGTTTCTCAAGGCTATATGCAGACAGCATGACCAGCACAGTTTCATCAACATGCTCATTTATGGTGAACCCCAGCATAGAGGTTAGCATATCCACTAGCAGCTTGCCTACCTCATTGAAATTTCCATAAGAAAAAGGAGGTGGCCGAGAAGGTTGGCAGTCTGCCTTCATGAATTTCTTGGCTACTCCAGCAATGTCTATGCTAGAGAGCTTGGAGCCCTCCTGTAGTAAGTACTTAATGCAGAATGGGTATAGTAGTTGGGTTTGCTTGTAGTTCAACATTTGATTGATGGAATCTGGTGTTATGTAGAAGAAGATGCTCCCAGATGGAGACTTCACAGCTCTGAGCTTCTGGTCATAGTTTTTTACACAGAGGTGAATGACTTCAGGGAAAACATTCACAGAAGGGAGGAAGTAGGTGGGCAAATTGGATTCCCAGAGGCCATACATGTCACTGTTGTCCAAGTGATTGTTCCTTAGCTGGCAGAAGGTTTGTAAGTAATTTCTCTCTGCCACAAAGTCTGTAATGAGGAAATCACTATCCACTAGTGGCATAGCTTCCAGTTCTTTACTAGGTGGATTCACACGAGCTACATCCAGTGCAGCTGGAGTGGCCATGTCTAGTTTTAACTAGATGTTTTACTGGATTTTCAGGTTTGGTACAAAGGCTGAGGAATGCTTGCTAACTTCTATTTGGCAGTGAGTAGCTTGACAGTGTAAGGAGGATCTTACAGGCTTCATGAACTATGGGGCACTCTATTTTGAAGAAACAGAGTGTGTTTGAGATAATTAGCTCGTTGTTTCCAGGGAATTTCTTATAACAAGAGTGAGGGAACTGCTGAATTCATTTTTTAGCCGGTAGCTCGACTCCTTCAATTGTTTTTATTGTGAATTTTGTAGAGGGGCACGGGTTTCTTCCATAGTTTTGTCGCGCAGGGGTTTAACTAGCTTCTTAAGTAATTTCAGTGGATAATTTATCAGTGGGGAGCTTTTAGCAGAGTTGTTATGCAGGAAATTAGGAGAACAAAGGATAACTGTGGGTAAAGAAGGTCTCCTGCGGCAAATACCTGGTTTTTATGGCGTAGGAGGTGTTGAACTGGACAAATTGCAGGTACTTGGGTCAACGATGAGGGCGACAACAAATTTGGTGGGTGAAATTTGTATTTCAACCGTTGAACGTTGTTTTCGCATGCAGAGGAGCTCTGGAAACAATGAATAAAAATGACAAATAACGACTAATTCATGTCTTTTTATGCATTTTTGGCCCTTTGGCGCCTTTTTGGTGATGACATCATGCTGATGTCATCATGGGCCCGGGTACGGAAGGGTGACATGGCAACTGACGTGGGTGCCCAGGTGGCAGTGACACGGTGGCAGGGTGGACAAGCGAACAGGCAACGTGGAGGTGACGTGGAGGCACGGTGTCGGAAAGGGCAGGGTGACGTCACGTTGACGCGGGTGTGACGTCAGCATGGGGGACGGGGCGGTAAGTGGTTTCCCCTGAGGGCCTAAGGGTGGTAAGTGGTATTGAGGGGGGGGGGGCTCCAAACATAGTGGGAGGCCGACGCGTGGCGGGGGTACAGTGGCAATACCGCCAATCCCCTGGACGCAAAAGGTCGGGCACCTTTGATGTAAAAACGACCGCCCACCATTGGATGAGCGGGGTCGGAGATCGGGCATTAACAGAGGGGGGACCCGCTCGCTGTATTAATATATTTAAATAATTTAAGCGCGAGGGGGTAAAAAAGTTTAGGATTTGGGTTTATGAGTTAGGCACCCATTTTATAAATGTTTTAATTAAAAACCTTTATAATAAAATGTGTTTTGGGTGGAAAAAGGGGTAGAGGGGTTAATGAAGGCGAGGCTTTGTAATTTTTTACCTTTGACCATAGTTTTTTGACCAAAACCATAGTTTTAGGGCCAAAGGGGTTAATACCAACCCCAAATAGGTCAATATTTCCCCAAGGAAGGGTTATATAGCTAAAATGCTAGGGGGAGGGTATTTATACATATTTTTTGGGAATTTTTTTATAGATTCTAATAGAATTAGGGAAAGGGGGGAGTTAGGGAGATAAATAGTACATTAGTGGTTAATATGGCTTTGTGGGGTGAGTGAAGGGGTAAAGACTAAGTTCTAAGAGGTAAAACTTAGGATTTGAAGATAAATGAAATGATAAGAAAGCTTTTTTACACAAAAAATGTGGCTTCTTTTCTTGGTTAAACTTCATGGTTTGACCTAGTAGTTTGTCATGAAATGAAGTGGAACTGGAAACCTGAGCAGATCTCAAGGTCATTGGGGGTGTCAGTGAATGATGTTTGGGAGAAATAGGGGAAATTAAACATGCTTTCATTGTTTTTTGTGCTCCACCATCTGCTTTTGATGCCAATACCCTGAGTGGCATGAGTCTTTGCACTTAATAAGCCAATTGGTGATGGCCCTCCATTTCTGCAACTTTGCACTACTTACCCATCCTAGTAATCCTAACATTTTTTCTTCATTTAAAGTGGGTGCACTTGAATTAGCAGACCCTGATTATCCTCTTTTTCTTTTCACTGCCCTCCTATCTAAAATGTACCCTTATTTCTTCCAAGGGCCTAGATTAAGCAGTTGGGCTCCTTAGTTTCTCTACCTGGCTAGTCTTCTGCCAAGCTTGAGCTGTTTGGACAGGAAACATTCTCTATTCTACAACAAGCAATTTAAACATGGCATGGTCCAGTTTAGACTATTGGGCCACCCATCAAGTATGATTAGTAGTAGTATTTGTAGAGTATGATACTTCCCAAAAGATAGTAGTGGCATTTTTACTGGCCACTTTCCTGGTCTTTAGTTTGGGGTTCACTTTCACTTTTCTCTTTGACCATTTGATTTTCTTGCCCTTTGATTATTATTTTAAGGCATAACCTCTCTTCATTTTTTAATTTTCATAGCATGTACATAAAATATGGAACCTTTGCAGCCTGCAATGATGAACATATTTAGCCCTTCCACTATCAATCATGAAAGATGAAACCTATTGGTATAGGAACCTAACAGCACTATCTAGTCAAAACCAACCTTTTGGCCAGATAATTGTTATGAATTTAGAATGCATTGCTAGGTAATGCACTTTAAATGCAGATTCCTTAACTTTTTATTACCTAATCTACCAAGCCACCTTACCAACCTATAAGCTTCACATTACCCTACTTTGTAATGCCCCAAACTTACAACAACATTTGGCCCTATAGTAAGATCTAAAACTATTTTCTATTGAATAAAAGCTTGTATTCTTTAGACCTAAGGAAACAATTTAATTTCCTAAGACCCAAAACATTTGGGATTGGAATTATACCCCACTATGAATTACCAATAAGTTTTTTCAATTGGTATAATGTTCTTGAAAATAATATTATTGAGTTAAATTAGATTTACGAATATCAATAAGTAATGAATATAATTATTACAATCTACAAAATTGAGATATGATAATATTTCTTATATATATATATAATATATATAAATATATATAATATATAATTATATACATAATAATTATAATTAATAATTATAATATAATTATAATTATAATTATAATTATATATATATATATATATATACTCTCATTGATCTAAAGAAATTATCACATTGTAAGATATCAATTCATTAATATTGATATCCTAAAATAAATATAGTAAATTATTAATATATATTTAAAAAATAAGTAATATTTCAATTTCAAGTCTAATGTGAAAATAATGCTCAAAGCCTCTTTACTCTCTTTCTTCTTTTGACGTCAATTCATGCCTCAAGAGTAAGTTCCATGGGGAATACTAAATTTTAGAATTTGAAAGAAGTATCATCTATTTAACTGAATTAATGTTACTAAATTTAGAATTTTTCTTTATTTCTCAACTTAAACTTTTTTAATAAAACCTCTTTCAAGGGGAAAATTCCAATATTCATTGCTTCTTCTCTATCGCCCAAGGGAGACTTAATATCTTAAATTTAGTTATTGGAAGTGCATTGAGTCAGTGTCCGCAAAAAGACCCCTTTTCAATAGATAATTAGTCATAGTGTTAGACTGCCTTAGTATGTGTTGGAATTTTATGTGTGAAAAAGCGTGTTTGAGATCGTGATGTGTGCAAACTTCCCCAACACTTTGTCTATGAGGGATTTGGAATCCCCACATATATAGATAGATTCCATAGTAATTTCCCTTGAAAACCAAAGCAGACCCCATAAAGCCAAAATTTTTTCCCTCATGTTCATGTCGGTGCCACTGAGCCAATTTTTTTTGTATTGTTTCCTGTGACATATCTAAAGCCATGCTCCACATCCGCATATACCTTCCTGTGTTGCACCATCAAAATAACCTCCAGGGAATAGAATGCTAGGATGTATATATCGATAACTCAAGTCTTTATCCTTATGAATACTTATATTATGAGTGCCCATCCACGTCGCTATGTTGGAGAAAATATTATGTGTGTTGATGGGAATACCATCAAATATGTTTTCGTTCCTGGCTCTCCATAATTCCCATAATATGTAGAGAGGAATATTCTATTGTGTTCTCCCTCTCCTGCTCGACCAGGGAAGACACTATTCAATAGAGAGGTAAGTTCTAATGGGGAAATTAAGAAAAAGAGAAGTCCAATGCCA
The DNA here is from genome assembly GCA_000404065.3 of Pinus taeda. Lineage (NCBI taxonomy): Eukaryota > Viridiplantae > Streptophyta > Pinopsida > Pinales > Pinaceae > Pinus > Pinus taeda. The sequence continues at coordinate 188,864 of APFE030043641.1, read as the reverse complement.
TACCTTTGATTTAATTGGGCACTCCAGTTGTAGATGTAAATTAGTCTAAGATGATTTATGACATAGTATGCACCATCCTGGTCTACGTATACCCTTCTTTTGCAAATTTTACCAAGTTAATGTTTTCTCTTGCCAAACGAACTAGGTGTATAAAATGATCTTAGTAGGAACGTTTATTTTCCAAATATTTAGAAACTTGATTTTGTTATTGTTATCAGGAAAACTAGTGTCCATTCAGAGCTCCTAGTCCCACTAAGATGGGTAGCTATCTTAGAAACAAACAAAATAAAGTCACTTGTGCTTTCATTTATGAGAAATAGATGAGAGAGAAGCAAAGAGTACCAACCTCATTCTTTCGCTTGGCTCCTTGCTTGTTTCCTCTCCCCTTGGACAAAGCTTTGCCACCCTTTCCTTACTTGTCCCGCTTCAAAGAACACTTCTAGAGTCAAAGCAACATAATACCATCAAAGCATAGAGATCTATAACCATAAAAAATATAGGATCAAATATATATTAACCATACAAATGCATATATCAATACAAGATTCGAAGATATACAGGAATATGGAGGAAAACTCAAATAGCTTTATTGATAGTAGTAGAAGAGAGGATTAGAACCCATTGGTCTGACCAAGCACCACCCTCCCAGCATGAAAGCCCTTATAACCTCATGAAAAGCTAAATCACCCAACACTATGATGTTGCACAGAGAAACCAACAACACTTACAAGATACAAAATTCCAGCCTCTGGGTCTCTAGGATGAGGGATCCATATATAGATATTTGCAGTTGGGTGAGTCAGCTTTTGGGATTTAGATTAGTGTCATTTCTCTTATAGTTCTTCATTCCACTTAGATATTTCATGATCTCTTACTCATCCTTGGGCGAGTTCAGAGAGGTAAGTGTCAAATGGGAAATTTCTAGAATATTCTCTGGGTTTCCACCTATCCAATTGCCTCTGCAATTTGCCTTCTATCACTCATCGCACCCTACAAAAGGGATTTTTAGTATGCATCACACTTTCTGCATGCATTAGGTGAGATGCATCACACCCTTAGCACTGAGCAGTGTATATGGTCTAGTTTTGACTAGTTCTGAGTATTTTTTCACAAAGAACTTCTGGGAGATGATGTAATCATCTCACCTTGTTCCTTTTGAGTATGAAACAACACTTTTAGGGGCTTAGAAGTCCTTTTTCTATGGACATATGAGATTGGGGTTGCAGTGCCCAAATATGTCTGTAACAGTTTCCCTCTAAAGCATGAGGTCGTAAATGTTTTGATGTCGAGTGAAATGCTTTATCATGAGGATCTGAGGCTTTTCGAACTAGAAGGTGACTTGTAATAAGATACAATACAATACATTATCTTCATAATATTTTCATGATCTAGATGAGGCCGGCATTCCCACGCTCAACTTTATAAATTCATTTTCATGTACATAGGACAGACAACCATCTATATGGCAGACTGACGATTCTGGTAGAGCCATCATCCCTTAGCTTGGATGATTATCTGTGTAGCTATGATGTACATTTGATGTCTTTATTTTCATGAATATATCGTAGCTCGGATGGATGAAACTAGATATGGGGTCTTCAAACTCATTCAATCTTCACCCGAAGTACAAGTCAATCCATGTTAAAATATGTTCTGAAGTCGAACATGGAAAGGCATCGTCTGATTAACATCCATTGATGTAAGATGCTAACAGGTGCGAGAGGAGTCACCGATAATGATAATGACCCTCAAGGTACTACAGTACAATTCACGTGGTGTGAATACATGAGTCTATGTCAAACACCATGCAAAATCTTTCGGTCGAAGGTCATTGATGTAAACCTATCGCTGGAAGTGAGAGACTTGCTATTGAGGCATGCAATCTTCAAAGTACTGGAAGGGTTCTTCCTATGTCAGCTTCATGGATAATGAGCTGATGTTGACAAGAAGTGACCTATTGTAGGAGGGCCTTAATGAATCCCACATCTACGACATGGAACGGAGCAAATGATTTTGTAGAGGTGAAAATGGTCTGATGATACAAGGTTTAGGGTGGTGGTCATGAAAGAATGAAGCGTGAAGGTATTGCAGTGGATGAGACATAAGCTGGGTTGGTGAATCCTATGAGTGACTTCTATTGAACATATCTACAACACTGAAATGGATTGGTAGCATTAACACCAAAAATGGATGGTACGGAGGACCAATGGTCATAATATTGGTGAACGGAATAACCCAACTCGACTCAATCATGGTGATGGAGTAACAGTGTCATTTTCAAGAGCAACATGCTACCAATAAAGTTTCTTCAAGTTTTCTTCCCAATTTTTTCCCAGTCATTGCTGACCAATACATATTTATTTTTGTTAATCTTGAGGAGGATAACATATGCTTGTTCTATAATTTTCCCTTCAGGAAAACCCGTCGCTATGTTTTAACGAGCCTAACAACAATGAAACTCACTCTTATCTGCATGGACAAGTTTGTCGCTATCGTTTTAATGAGTTTAACAACAAAGAAAACTCGGTCCTTTTCAATTTTAGAGAGTCTAAAAAGAGATGGAAAGGTAACTCCAGTAGTCCTTTATCGTAATATAATTCGTTAAGTCTGAAAAAGTATAAAATAATATGAAAGAGATGAATTTTTGATAGTTTTAATGAGTTGAACAAGACAAGCGCTCGATCTTTTTGTGTAATTATCCCTCAGGTCCCAAAAGATTAAAATCTAGAAGAGGGATGGCACTTCCAATCACTTTAATGATCTAGAGAGGAAAACTGCTCGGAAATATTTTCATTTTTTATGAGTTAGATGAAAAGAGCTTAAAGGAGACTCATTTTTTGAGGAACGAGTGATGTTTTTGGATAGCAGCTGGTTCCAGGTAAGGTTTGGAACTTTTCAATCATGGCAGTGTAAAGAAGATGACTAATAGAATCACTTGTCACAACTGTTCCTCAAAAGGGGTAAACAATCAAATGGAGGTGTACGATCAGCTAGAAAGAGTGGAGGTGATGGTAAGAACATGACCAAGGCTCAAAAGTTGATGATTCTATAATCACAATGGTTATTTACCAAAGGATGGGTTCATTTTTTAATGAGCTTGAACTCTAGGGAACATTTGCTCATTGCTAGGTTTATTTTTTAACGAGCGTGAACTTCACATAAAATTGCTCATCGTAATCATATAATAAGGATGTCTCATCGATAGGTTCATTTTTTAGGGAGCTTTCCCCATTCGAAACTTTGCTCCAACACCTTTTGTTATGCAAGCTAGGAATGCCAATCTACAATTCTGAAGGGTTGAAAGCCTACAAACTAAGAAAATAAATGGTCGTTTTTTACTTGCATGCAAAAAGGCTTGGATGCCCTCAAGTATAACAAAGTAGAGTTTCCAGGTTACCATACAAAAGTTCTCATATTGGCAATATTGTTCACTCACGTAGCAGACAAAACACTTCCTTGGCTTTGTCCATCGAAATGGATGAAGGTGATTCCAGTTCCAATCACCTAACCTTTGACGGGGGAATCCTTTTCTAGTCTGATCCATTTTCCTAAATGGACAGGATAGTGAGACTAGTCATATTCCTACGTAGAAACCTACCTTATAACTAGAGTTTTCCTGCCGAAGCAAACTAGGGCGCATGCCTCCTGGGTTTAGTCACATTCACCGAATCACTCGCTCTCATCAAATGGATTGACAGGAGATTGATGAGACATTCCTTGCGTAAAAAGACCTTTTAGGGATGGCACTTGACTAGTAGCTATGTTTGAACTATGGAATGAAAGCTGGTCTATGAGCTAGACCACTTTGCCTTCATGCGGAAAACACATCACTCGAAAGAGTGAGGAAACAATAGCCCCAATGCTATAAATGTAGTCACACCCAAGAAGTAGATTTTAATCTAATCTCCTTTGGACTACCATCACGTTCAGGTAAACGGTTTTCCTTATCAAAGTTATAAGCAGACTTGGAAAGATCCTTAACGGTCAATTGGTTCCTTTGTTCAAGCCCGATAGATTTTGAATCTTAGGCAGAAGCGATGGCGAACCAAGCGCTTTCCAAGCAGTTGAGGAAAGGATACTCATAGAAGCCCCTTCATCTATGATAGTAATAACCATGATCATTCTGTAAGCTTGTACTATGATTCAGAATGTTACATTAGATGGTAGACAAGGTCTACCTAGTAGATTCCAATCGAAGGAAATGACTAGATTGCTTGGAGGAGGGAGCGAATAAACAACCGGGTAAATCTCTGACAAATTTATTTGTTGTGGTAAAGGAATGGGTAGATTTTCCCCATGTTCATCGGATTCTGTGTTGATGAAAATAATTTGAATGGTGTTGTTCCCATTCTCTTTGGTGACTGTATCATCTGAAGGTAGACCTTCTGAAGGGCCGACTGTCGTCTCAACCTGTTGACTTTGGTCCTGTGTGGACTCAGAGGGTTTATCTCCAATGATAGATGCTTTAACTGACCACAAAGGTGTGTCAGTCAGATTTTCAACTAGTGATGGACTCAACAAGAGTTTCTTGTATCTAGGAGGAAGCCATAGTGGTGAAGTAGAACGGTTATCCAAGACTCTTTTAGCTTCATCTAGGAAGGGACAAGGATGGATGGCATGATTGCCTTCACATAGTTTATAAGGAATTTTAGATCTTCCTTTTTGTCCATTGACTTCATTTTCACTAGTTAACAGTGTACTTTCAACATGATCATCAGAGGTTGAGGAAACCAAATTCTGCAAGCAGGGAGACCAGTCCCTTAAGATCCATGGGATACAAGGAAAATCTCGATGATAGTGGTCTCCTTTGCAAATGACAAATGGATATTTAGGTTTAGATGGTGCAGTGTGTGGATTTTCACTAGACAATGCATGTTTGGCCCCTTTTGATGTTGGCTTCTTCTTCTTTTTCTTCTCAGTTACTTGGTTTTTAGTTTTGCTAGCTTCACCAAGCAAAGAGGAAGAAGGAGAGGGAGAAACAAATGAAGTAGAAGGTTAGGGGGTAACTCTAGTATCATCTAGATGCTGATTTGATTTCTCAGGAATCATGGTGTTTTGAATGATAGAGGTCGAGAAAAGCCATACTGGCAAGCCAATTGTAAGTCCTAGAAGGGACAATGTAGCCATATGAAGTGCACCAACATCTCCCCAAGAGGAGAAGGGACCAGAATTCCCCCCAAGGGGAAATCCATGACTGGTGGACTCCATTTTCTCAACCTAAGACCAACGAGGGAATAGTGATGTTATGCCAATTAAAATAAATTTTATGACACTTTGACACAACTTGATTTTTCAATTTTTGAGAGTCAAGAAAAGCTAAATATGACTCTAGTCGCCTTCGATTTTTAATGAGCCTGAAGTGAGAAGTGTTCAAATGGACCTTTTCTTTTAAGGAGTCCAAAAAGGAATGAAAGTGACTACTCTAGAAATCTAGACAGAGGGATTACCAAACCAATCGAAAAACTGCAGAATACATTTTAAGATATGGCATTCAATCTTCCTGAATGCTGTGTTCAGTGAATTGCAATTGATAAGGCGATAGACATGGCCTCCAAAGGATAAAGGATATAGCCTATTGTGGTCTCCCAATATATACTTGACGTTATGTGGGACCAAAAAGTTCGTAGTGGCACTTGTCATATCAAAGAGGAGGAACCACCCAACCTATGATGAAAATGATAGTTACTAGGCTTTACGACACCGGAATAAGTCTCTAGCCTAGACTTCTAGATTTTGTGTGTTAGGTTCCAAAGCGTTTTTATGTTCATTGAAATTTATTTTACAGTTGATCTCTCTTAAGAATTTTTCCTTTAAGGTTCACCGCGTGATGTAGATATACAATTCCTAAATATTCAACCTAAGATGATAAACAATCATTCACTTTCTTTTTGCAATGAAAATCCTAGCTACTAAGGAAAGAGAAGAAAGATTCTTTCAACATAGAGCAAAGAGCATACACTAAGATGCATTATCCTAAATTAATTTCTGCACACAGTCTAAATGCAAATGCACATGCATGTATTTTTTTTTCACTTTCTTAATGTGTGAATGACAAAAACAATGCTAAGCATAGATCTGAACTATTTTTTGTCAAAGCGATAGTACTAACAATTTTCTTTTCAAAAAAATGAAGGGAAGACTAAGACGACACTTGTGATTTCGAATTGAAAACTGCTTTCAACACTTGAAATACTATTAATTCAAATTAGATACAATGGAAAAAGTGTAATAGACTATCAAAGAGAAGGAGACTCTTTTCTTTGACAGAAAACGACGCTTGCAACACTTTCAAATCAAAAGACAACAGTTCGATTAAGCTACTGTTTGCAAAGGAGAACTGTAAATGCCGAAAAATACAAAAAAAAACATTCACAATTCTTTATCAATGGAGGTTGAATAATGAAATGGAAGGGAGTTTCAACAGTGATATACTTATCACAGATAGCAAAAGTACTAAATTAACGCTGAAGACAATGAAGGGAAAACCAAAATCTCGAGGCAAAAACAGTCTTACCTAATCATCGCACTTGTAACACAAGGAAACAGGGATGCATCTAACTTGCAGCACACAGGAGGTGCAATGCATCCAGACTACCAATGAGAGATAGTGTGATAGTCCAGGGACGAGACTGGGCTTAGTTTTTTCTCACACTTTGCAGCTTAGTTCAAGGATTTAGGCTGAGCTAATGACAGGCAATAAACACAAAGCATAGGGGCTGATCTAATGAGGTTACTTGAGCTATCACCAGGGCACTTAGGATGTTTGCAAATCAGATGTTCAGTTCATAAACTAACCCAGAGATTGACTAAAGCAGCATTGATCTACTTTGCAGTTGGATAGCAAAACTAGTTCAAAGGCTAGCAAGCTTAACTTCAGGCTTCATCTGTAGTTTATAAAGCAAACAAATAGAAACAAGTAGACAAGCTATTCGCTCCCCAGCGGAGTCGCCATTTTATTATTCGGAAAACTAGTGTCCATTCAGAGCTTCTAGTCCCACTAAGACGGTTAGCTATCTTAGAAACAAATAAACTAAAGTATTTTGTGCTTTCCTTTATGAGAAATAGATGAGAGAGAAGTAGAGAGTGTCAACCTTAGTCTTTCGCTTGGATCCTTGCTTGTTTCCTCTCCCCTTTGATAGAGCTTTTCCACTCTTTCCTAACTTGTCCCACTTCAAAGAACACCCGTAGAGTCAAAGCATCATAATACCATCAAACAATAGAGATCTATAACCATAAACAATATAGGATCAGATATATATTAACCATACAAATGCATATATCAATACAAGAGTCAGAGATATACAAGAATATGGAGGAAACATCAAATATCTTTATGTATATAAGTAGTAGAAGAGAGGATTACAACCTATTGGTTTGACCTGCACCATCCTCCCAGCATGAAAGCCCTCTTCACCTCATGAAAAGCTAGATCACCCAACACTATGGGGTTCCACAGAGAAACCAACAGTACTTCCTTACAAGATACAAAATTCCAGCCTCTGGATCTCTAAGATGAGGGATCCATATATAGATATTTGCAGGTAGGTGAGTTAGCTTCTAGGATTTTGATTAGTGTCATTTCTATGATAGTTCTTGGTTTCACTTGGAGATTTCATGATCTCTTACTCATCCCTAGGCAAATTCAGAGAGGAAAGTGCCAAATGGGAATTTTCTAGAAGATTCTTTGGGTTTCCACCTAGCCAACTTCCTTTCCATTTGTCTGCTCTCGCTCATCGCACCCTACAAAAGGGATTTTCAGTATGCATCACACTTTCTGCATGTAGTAGGTGAGATGCATCGCACCCTTAGTACTAAGTATTCTGTATGGTCCAGCTTGATCAGTTCAGAGTAGTTTTTCAGGGAGAACTTCTGGGAGATGATGTAATCAGCTAACCTTGTTCCTTTAGAGTATGAAACAACACTTTTAGGGGCTTATAAGCCCTTGGTTTATGGACATATGAGATTGGGCTTGCAGTGCCCAAATATGTCTATAACAATTATTTAAAGAGAGTTTGGAGAAAATAATGTGCTAATAAGTTTCCACAACCACCACTGTACCTGTGCAAAAAGTTCCAACCCATGTAATATGATCATCCCTCTCTATTCTGCACAGGGCCATCCTTCTGAGTTCCATAATATAATTGTCCCAGACCTCAGCACTATGTCTTATGAGCTCGATGTCATTTTCCATATTCCAAACTAGAAATCTCCCATGCCAGTGTTGAATTAATTGTGCTAAATAGAAGTATCCCTAGAATGTAATCCATTTATGATGTCCAACATGAGGATAGTCATAGGATTTACACGAGAAATGTTGTCTACACCAATAAGAATGCAATTTTCTATGTCAAAAGACCAATAGATTCACTAGAGAAACCATAATTTAACTTTATTGAAACTGATTCAAATATAAGAGCCATAATTTTTACTTATGGACCATCCCTGATCCATTTTAAAGCTTCTCTTTGATCACGGGATATTCACTTAGTGAACCTCTGATATATCACATGCATTCGTGGCATATTAAACAATACCCTTAATTTGACTACATATTGGAAAATACCTCTAAAAATCATATTATCTGATCCTGTACCAATATAAACCCAATATAGCTTCCCAATTTAAAAAACCTTTACCTTCACTATATATTGTAGGTATCTGTTTTTTCATTAACTTTGAGCTCCATTTTTTATATTTTCCAATATAAAAACCCTTTACCCCCAATATATCCCCCAATATATTATGTCTTTTTTTCCTCAATATATATCCCCCAATATGAACCCATGTGGTATGATATTTCTCCCCCAGTGAATCCCCTGTGTCTTTGATTCAGGTACTTTTCCTGAATGATGTACCTCCTGGTACCCTCTCGAAATAATGCATGCCATAAGGACGTAATCAGTAGGTCCCAATAGAAAATTTTCATATCTAATATCCCCCATCCTCCGTTTTCTTTCAAGATGGTCATCTTCCCCCATTTAATCAGATGGTATTTCCTACCCTCTCCAGTTCCTACTAGATGAAGTGTGCCACGATGCTCTGTATTTTGGATATAATGGCTACAGGAAGAATAAACAAGTGTGATCGTTTTGGGCAAATTTAGTGTTTTTTACAAACGACTAACCCTCTAGACTTAGCAACTAGCCTAGAAACAATAGACAAAGTAATTTTCTACCTTTTCTATAATCAACAGATAAGAGAAGCAGGAAGAAAAACCAAAAAGTAGCTTTTGCTTACTCCTTCTCTCCTTTGAATGATTTTGCCACTCCTTTTCGTACTTAATCTGCTTAGAAAGTACCTGCACACAAGCTAAGACAGAAACCAGTCAAAGCATACAATAAAGATCTATTAATTAAATATATCATAGAATCCAAAATATGATATACATATAAGAACATGAATGGAAAAAGCTTTGAATTCTTTATTGATAAAAGGAAAGATTACAACCCATGAACATTCATGTTCAATTCAGTGTCTTCCTTCTAGTTCAATCCCTTCTCTCCTCATGAAGTAATAATTTGACATCATTACAATACTCTCACTAATCTCATTCAAAAATCATCTCCTTAGCTCCAGAAATTCCAACCTAGACCAACCTTTCAATGCTTGATCAATTTATAGCTAAATGGAGGAGGTTAAGCCATTAATGGCCCTCATGAATGCTCTGCCAAAATTGGGACGTGGTTCCATGGAAGAAGGGATAATGGATTAAGGTTCATTAATCTTCTTCCTCATCCAAATGGGAGCTTAACCAACCTAGAAACTTCCAAAATCATCCATTGGATGAGGAATCCAATGGACTCATTTAAAAAACTCATTGAAACTCGCTCAATGCAAGTGAAACAAAGGCTAAGTTTGTTGCAATGCACCTAGTTAGTGCAGTTCCTTCATTGCAATGAATCTTGATAGAAGGCTACCTACGTTGATCTCCTTAGGGGAACTTTTTGGATGAATGGTGTCATGGAAACTCTTGGGAGGAAAGCATGATGTAGATTGACCTCATAATGGAATGAAACAAGTAAATTAGGGATGGATAAACCCTAATAATAATGATTTGGAATTTGGGGTTGAGGTGCCCAAATTGACCTGTAATAGTTGGCCCCTAAAGCACGAAGTCGAAAATAAACATGTCGAGTCAAATGCTTTACCACTTGGACAGAAGGTTTTGAAATGGAATGTGGCCTACATCAATTACAATAAAAATATCAGGATAATTTGTTTTTTTCTCATGAACTAGCTGAGGGAAGGCATACCCATGCTCAGCTTATAAACTTTCATTACATATACAAATATAGTCATGTAGGGATATAAACCCATGAATGGATGACCATAAATGTAAGGCCATTTGTACGTTTGACATAGTACTCCTGAAAATATATCATAGCTCGGATGGATAAACTAGATCTGGGGTCTTCAATCTCGTTCAATCTTCTCTCAATGTACAAGTCTAACTATGTGAATAGATGATCTAAATTCGATTGTGGAGAGACATCATCTGATTACCAGCCAATGATGTGAGTTGTTAACATACGCGAGAGGAATCACCGATAGTGATAATGACCCTGAAGGTACTATAGTACATTCTACATGGTGTGAGTAAATGATTTGATGTCGAACACCATATGAAGTCTTTTGGTCAAAGTCCAGTGATGTCAACCTATCGCAGGAGGCAAGAAAACTCCCATTGATGTATGCAAGCCTCATGGTACTGAAGGGGTGTTTCTAAGTCAACTTCTTGGATGATGTGATAATGTTGAGAAGAGGTGTCTCATTGCAGGAGGACCTTGATTTATCCCACATCAACGACACAAAACAAGGTAAATGATTTTGGAGATGAAACATTGACTGACGACACAAGGTTCAGGAATAGTAGTCATGAAAATGAAGTTTTGCGGTATTGCAAACGATGAGGTTTGAAGTGAATGACTTCTCTTGAACATATCAGGGACACTGAATGAATTGGAAGCATTGACTAAAAGAAAAGTAATGGATGGTATGATAGACCACCAGTGTGATAACCATCAAGATAAATGACCCAACCCAGATAGTCACGGTGATGAGGTGAAAGTTTCATGTTCAAGAGTGACCTACTAACATAAAATTTTCTTGGTTTTTTCCATTTTCTCCAGTCATTTCTGACTAGAACCTCTTTATTTTTTATCAACATTGAGGAGGATAACATATGCTTGTTGTTTAATTTCACCCTTCGAGTGAATCCATCACTCTTTGATGCTTTAATGAGTCTAGCGAAGGTGAAATTTGTTCTTGTCTACATGAATAAGTTTGTCGTTATTTGATGTTTTTAACAAGTTTAACAACAAAGATAACTTTATCATTTTCATGTTTAGAGAGTTTGAAAAGGGATGAAAAGAAAATTCCACAAGTTCTTTTTCACAAAATAATCTCTCATGTCCGAAAAAGCGTAAAATAATATAGGAGAGATATTGTTTCCAATCCTTTAATGAGCTGGAAAAGTCAAGCGCTCGACAATCCTTTCATATTTAGAGAGTATGAAAAGACCTTAAAGAGGACTCTACTTTGAGGAATGAGTGGTGTCTAGGGTAGCAACTGGTTCCGGTGATGTTGGAACTTCTAAAAGCATGTTGATTTATGTGAAGAGTCTAGCTAATAAAACCACTCATTGTAACTATTCCTCAAAAAAGGTAAAACAACCAAGTGAAAGCATATAATCGGCCAAAGTGATGGTGGTGATGGAATGAAGACAACCAAGGCTCATCTAATGAAAAAGGCTGATAGAATGGGAATCACAAGGGTTAAAATGGAAATGGGTTCTTTTTTACACAAGTTTGAACCATAGGGAACTATGGTTGGATTCATTGTCATGTTCACACAAGTGGTGAGCTCTAGTACTGTAGCAATAATGCTACATCTCCTGGGCTTTCTACATTACTTTTGTCAACCCGGTAGTTCATAAGAAACTTGGAAGCGATGGTGTTGTATGCACAAGAACTAGTTCTTACTAGAGGCTGTCACTTGGTTAGCTGGAAAAAGATCACTAGGAGCTCAAACCAACTTCTATCGATTCCAGAAGAAGCTCTATATGTGATGAAAGAAAGGAAAGCTTTCTTTACAGAGGCTACTCTACCTGCACTAAGGAGAAGAAGACTAAAATGTAAGGTAAACCTAGCAAATTCTAATTAACCAACTAATCCTACTTTTTGCAGAAAGAGAGATAAAAACCAAAAAATGAATGCCATTACTTAATCTATGAAGTAGACAACATCTACTGAATCTATTTCTAGAAGGGAATGAGGAAAAACATCTTTTTGGATTTTTTTTTACTTTTAGGTGAAATTGTCATGCATGTAATTTATTTGTTTGTGAATATGCAGTTATTAGGTGGCGATGGAGGCCGACTTTGGAGTTTGCAGAGGTGTAGAAAGGTGTGGATGGGTCCTAGGACATCCCAGGTGGCCTTCTAGAGTTTGTTCCTGCAATCAGACTACAAAAATACACCTACAAGAAAATCTACAAGAGGCTGCAGGGGATCTATAGGAGGTCTACAGGAGGATGCCAAGAGCAGTTTTGGAGGTTTTGAAGGTGAAAAAGCGGGTGGAAAGGGTAGCTGAAGGCTAGGGTGATGTGTTAAGGTGTCTAGGGTTCATCAAGAAGGATTATGAAAGAAAAATATGGTTGGACTTGTTCAAGGAAAGAAATGAAAGTTCATGAGAAAAGTGCAGAAACTAAGGCAGATTTGCGAGGGAATTTGGGTGACCTGTGGAACATAGATCAAAGAGAAATGGTGATGGATCATTGGCTGACTTATTGTGAGAAGAGGATTGCTACAAAAGAATTGAAACTCACACCATGAGATTAAGCAAGCAAGGAAACTAGCGACATCAAAAAACATAACTTTGCATCAAGCTAGTCTAAATTCTGATTTAGGAAAGTAAATGCTAAAAAAATGATACATGGAAAGAAAGAACGGAAGGAAATCTATTTCAAAGATATAAATGAGCATGGTTAAATAGATCTATAGAAAATCATTAACCTTCTAACAACTACAACACTAGAAATCCTATGGAAAAGGCAAATCTGTGTTTTTTGTGACAACAAGAGGGTCTTGGCCTCAGCTCATGGTCCCAGAGGGAGGAAAAGAGGTCAAGGCTCTATTGATGGTATTTTTGTATCTTTTTCCTAACACTATTGAACCTGCTACAACAAACTAAAATAGAAACAACCTATTAAAACACCAAAAGCAACCTATTCTTAACTAAGAAAGAAATCTATCTAACAACAACTAATTCATCAACTAAAGAAAAACATATAAATGAAAAACAAGAAGAGCTTGGCTGCCTCCATTGGGCCCCAACCCATGAGCTTCAGCCATCTGAGGTAACTCAGTGCTAGCTCGAACAATATCTCATATTTATTATCAAAATAATAATAGGATTACATGAAACTGTCAACAAAAGTAAGCTCGAAGTTGAGTAGAGCAAAGCTGCAACAAAAATTCAAAATTTTGACTAGCTTCCAACAACCTAATGAGGCCCTAGGCCTCTCTACTTATACAACTGAAGCTCCCAACAACTTCCTTAAAATCAGGGACGTTTGGCTCCCTAAACTTGAGATAAACAGAAACTATCCTCCACTTGCTTGGCTGCCGCTTTGGTGCATTGATGTGGCTGCTTGTGCTTCGAGCTACATGATGGAGAATTTGAAGTGGGGAGACATAAATGAGGGGGATACCCTCCTATAAAAATCTCCCTTGTCTTCTTTGAATATTTTTTTCCAAATGTCCATTAAATATTTGACTTTATCTCCAAAATCGACCAAAAATCTGCGTTAAACACACATTAGACTTCATTGCATAATGACCAACCCAACTCACTCTCCTAGCATAAATATAATGAAAAACATGAAATAAACTAATTAGAATGGTGCATTAAGCTAAGTTAGGAGGCAAAATGAGCCCACATAATTACCCATTTATGGGGCTCATCGTCACCCCCCAACTGAATGTGCTGCTCATCCTCTGAGCAACTAGTCTATCTCCTCATCTTTGATGGCCCTGATGGCCTACATGACATTCCATGCATCTGATGTGAGGTCCTCTTCTTTGTCATGGAATCCTACCTTTCTGTCCACCTCTTCCCACTATTGTTGTTCTTTTTCCTCTTTCCTACCCTCCAGCGGGGCTAGCAACAGTGGGGGACTCAATTTGAGGCTAATCCAATTGACCCTCAAATTCTGCATAGAATGCTTGTACAGTGGCACTCTCCTTAATGCTTCTTTCATCCTTGTTGGGGAGTGATACTCCCTGATTTGCAGACTGAGTGGTAGAGTGTTCCATCTCCTCATACAAGCATGAATACAGTCTTCCCCAAGTAACCTTTCCATGTCCTCAAAATGTGCAATGGCCTGAGCCTGATCATTGATATACTTAGGGGCAATTTAGGGATTACTTGCAAGTAGCTGGTGTGTGCTGACAAGAGCCATGGGGTCTCATGCCTCAGCTTTGATCATTAAGGGTTCATTTTTCTCTTTTTCCATCAATTTTACGATTTTGGTTGCCGTTTTCTCCTCATGATTCATCCATGATTCATCCATGATGCCATGGCCATCAGTTGCAAGTCTCCTAGCCTAGCATTGGGGTCACATAGTTTCATATCGGTGAGGGCCATGTTATGCAAATAGAACTATGATATCGTTACCTTGTCTTCCAAAGAGATTTGGTCACATAGGTCCATGAACTGTCTGTAATCCTGAAAAGACATTGTGCCTCTCTGTGCCAAAGTCTTGATCTGAAATTGTAGCCACTGGTCCTTGAGGTATAATCCATATGATTTTGCTGGTGTTTTGCACTGTAGTGCCTCCATAGACCAACTGGCCATGCATGCCAATTGTGTCTCCTTTTCTTGCAGTTGTCTTCTTAGCAACTCATTTTCTATTTCCAAGTGAGTTCTTGTAATTTCCTCTCTATGTCATATAGTACTTAACTCCCTGCCCATTTCTCTAAGCTTGTTCTCCATGTGGCCAATATCCTCTACCCCCTTAGACTTGGCAATTTGCATCCATCTATGGCTCCTTATCCTCTTTTTCTCTAACTCAAAGAAAAGTGGGACTACAAATTTCTGTGGAATGATTTTTTCCCACTCAGGAAGATTGTAGTAAGAGCCCAAACTAGGCTGGGGGTCATGTTCTTGAGTCTCTATTGTTTCCTCCTTCCTATTTGGCTATTCTTCTACCCTTTTCTCAAGTTTTTTGGTCTCTTGTAGCTTAATTAGGGTCTCTTGTAGAATAGTCTGTGCCTCCTGTAGAGCTATTTTTAAGTCCTGTAGTTGCACTCTTTCCTTCCAGGTGGAAGATTTGGGACATCCACTTTCATATGTGGTTGGGGTTTTTGAGGTAGATTCTTCCCCTTTGACAGTGGGTGAATCTTCAATTATAATAGGCACTGTTGAAGATGGTTGTGGTTCTCCTATTTTTATCCTTGTGCTTTTTCGAGCACTAACATACATTGATGTCTACCTCTTCCTCTTTGGTTTTGGTTTTATTGGGGTGCTGAGGGTAGTGAGGGCAGCTTTTCCCTCTCTTTCTAGGGTCTCAGGAGACACTTCTATCTTTTCTGCCCCTTTTTCCTCTCCTTTTGTTGTCTCTGTCTCTGATGGTTTTGTTTCCTCTTGCTCTTGTTTAGTTTCTTCCTCCTCTGGATTAGTTTCCTCCTTTTCTATTTTAGTGTCTTCCTCCTTTGTTTGTTCCTCAGTTTCCTCCACTTCTTTCCCTTGTTGGTCCTCCCCCTCACTATTAGAAGGACTGTGATCATATGTGAGGGCCTTTACATCATCTTCTTCTGTCATTCTTCTAAAGATTTCCCATGCTATGGGGACTGTGAAGGTGTGGAGGGCTTACTCCACTAATAGTTTAATCAACCCATGGTGAGCCAACTGATCTGGACCTCCTGTCTTCAACTTAATGCTGGAATCTATGAGGGACTGTAGGAGAAAATAGGGGATGCTGAGTTTCTGGAGCATTGGAGTGTCCATCCCATATCTCAGCTCATGGAGAAGTCTAAAATGGTAGCCATAAACTATGCTATACCTCCCTTCACAACAAATATACTTGATAATTTAGTAACTAACCTCATCCTAAAGGAAAGGTATGCTTGTTCTTCTAATGCCATTTTTGTCTTCTATAGGATGTTCATTGGGTTGCAAGAAGGTTTTCTCGGCATACTATCCAATTGGCTTTTCATCTTTGCTCCAAGGTAATCCAAGAGGAAGGCTGGTAACCCTATTGATAAATTCTGGGGTGATTTCAATGGAGAGACCCCTCAAAGTAATAGCGGCATTGGTCCTTCAATGAGGGACTAAAGAAAGGGAAAACTCCTGAGCCACTTCTTCATCAAACCCTCAAAATTTTTCAAAGAATGGCATTCAATTTGCTGTGGTAAAAATGGTTACTACTTCAGGATGTTCATGGATCCTAGCTGAATTTGTGGGCTCCTTCCCCATGAATCTCCCTGTCATTTTTCTTATAGCCCTTTTGAACACTCAAAATAGTGATGGAGACAAGAATTTTGAAGAAACAGGAAAATAGAGGAAAATTTGTGTTTTTTAGGAAAACATGTAGAAAATTCTTATGTAATTTCTCTCCTTCTATGAACTTTATTTCTCCTTAAAATTATATCATTCCTTGCACATATTGATAATCAAGGTGGGTATGCACAGAACCTACCTCCTTAAGCCATAAACTGAGCAAAAATCACATGTTTTCTCCTTAAAAATTGCTTACTTCCCCTCTTGTAGAACTAGTTGTAGGTGCTCATGTAGAACCTGTTACTGCTCCTGTAGAACGCTAATAGCAGAAGGATGGTTGAAAATGATAGAGAGCGATGGTTCAAGGCTATGGAGGTGGTATATAGCTTGCTGCAGCTAAGTGGACGAGGATGAAATGGAAGAAAATGTGGTGAAGGAGTTTCGAGGAGTACTTATGTCTTCTTTAAGATATTTCTGGTGATGGGGTGAGCTGGCAAAAAGGTACGTTGCCATATTTGGACCATTGGTCCCCATTGCCTTGTCATCATGACTCCTCATGATTCCTTCCCACAATCACTTCCCATCATTGCATCAGAGTTTAAGTAACTTCAACTACCTTTCCTTTTGGATTTTCTCTGAGTTGACTAGGCACATTAGACACTCACCTGCAAGTCGAATGTACGTGCTATGAGGTTCTATGGCCTTTCCTTCTACTGCATGAATTTGTTTCCATGGATGCATGCTTTTCTGGTTGCTGATATGTGGTTCTGCTTTGTGTAGGTTCCTTTCTGGCTTGATTTGATCTTTAGGAGTCTGCTTCAACCTTCAGATTTGCACACTTATGCTGATGCTAGATTTTAATCGGACAATGACTTGTTTTATCCATATCTCCCAAACAGTAAACTGGATTGACCTAAAAAATTTTGAGCATGTCTGTATCATCACTATGCACCTCCCATAGAAACATTTTGGTCAATGGATACATAGATTTTGAGAAAAACTGAAAATGACTGAAGGTGATGGAAGTCAATTTCTTGGAAATTTTGTAGTGGAATTGGCTAAAATTGCTTGGGCATGTTACCATCATACATATGCATCTCCCCATGAAATAATTTTTTAAATGGATGCATAGATATGGAGAAAATGAAAAATTAGCTGAAGGTGGTGGAGGCTAGTTTCTTGGTAACCATGCACTGTAATTTGCTGAAATTGCTTGAGCATGTTACCATAATCCATATGAAACTCCGCATGAATTAGTTTTTTAAATGGATGCACGCTTTTCAAGTTATAGAAAAAAACAAATTTATGCCCTATGTATTTTTGTATCAGAGCATCCTTCAGTTTTTTGGACAGTAAAAAAGATGAGATTGGGGTGTGATGCAGACTTGGAAAGGATGGAAGAGAGGTTTCAAGCCTGTAGGAGGATTTAAAAACCCTTTATGAAGCTTCCCTATTCCCCAAACATCTTTTATAATCCATTTTTGGCTCTCTGTGTTTTCTACAAGAGATTTCTATAGAAAACATAGGGTGGCCTCCTATAGAAAACACAGTTTTCAAAAAAACAAGCACAGTGAGGTGAAAAGAATGCCAGGAATGATGGATAAATGTGTGGGAAGGTAGGATAGGTGTTGGTATTGGTTTCAGAGATCCCTTGAAACCTTGTGTTGCTTTTTGTAGTCCTCCTGCAAATGTGCAATGCAACTAGAAATTCATTTTTCTCTTTCCTTGTTTTCTTTTTTTTTGACAACTAGGGCGCCTCAGAGAGGTTTTCACCCTAATTGCCTACCCTGGGCACCTCCAAGGGAGGTTTTCACCCAGGGATCTTATTCTTTTTCCTCTTTTTCTCTTCTTTCCAACCCATTGACCGCCTCAGGGATTTTTTCAATCAATGAGCCAATTTGAGGCACCTCAAAGCAGGTTTTCACCTTAGACTTTTATTTTTTCTCTTATTTTTCATTTTTTCTCTTTTTTCTATCCTACCTTACTTGAAAAACAAAATCACTTTCTAGGATAAGTGTTAGGATATTCTGACACATAGGAAATAGTTAAGTATAACTTGGTCTAGTATAGAGTTAACTAAAGTGTGTTTCTTTACTATTTACTTACTTACAATCCGACGGTCACGATATGTAGTGATTCGACGGTTCATTCTCTCCTCGGCATTACCGACACTTGAGCCATGGCTTAACACTCGATTGGTCCATGATCTCTATTTAAAGAGCATGGAGGGTCATTTGTAGGTTAACTGTTCATGAGAGAATCTTATGTAAATTTTCATTCTTTTATTAATAAATTGCCTGAAGCGGTCGTGTTGGCTCAAGATGTGGACTGTTTCCCTCTTTGAGGGTTTTAACCACGTAAAAAATATTGGTGTATTGATCTGTGATCTGTTTGTGAGCGGTGTCCTTTGGTGTTCTATCTGAGGAACTTACCCTATAAATTCCTACATGGTATCAGAGCTATTTGAGGGCCGCGTCCGTTGGAAATATGAAGCCGGTAGAACTGCATCTGACTGCGATTTCCTAGATATGCTGTTTCTGACTACTTTCGAGCCAAGAGGACTACTCTGTTGTGTTAGGAGCATCCGTTCCAGTGAGGAACCCCTTTTGTTTCACGCGAAAAGGTTTCTGGTATCCCTAGCTACGTCATTTTTAAGATTTGGAGGTATACATTGTTTATTTGCAGTTTCTAGTTATTTTTTCTCTTTGTTTATTATTTCGGTTTATTTAGCTTTCTTTCTATTACCGGATCTATACCTTTCATTTCTGCGTATGCTCTTTGCCCTGCGACTCTGTGCGATTTGGGCAAATCAGAAATAGAAAGGAAGGATTTTTTTCACGCGTATGCTCTTTTCCGTTGCGGCTTTGTGATCTCGGAAAATCAGAACATTGAGGAAAATATTTAGTTTTCGGGTAAAGCTAACTTTAAGCCATAAGGTTTGTTTTTTTGTATGTCCATGTTGGGTGTTGTTTTTTTTGTTTTGTAGGAAAAAAAGAGCTTTCTCAAGCAAGCACGCAACCCAAAGCTTCAGTGACTAAAAAAAAAAACAAAGCTTGCGCCCTCCCTACCCCCTCCCCCCACCCCCCTCTCTCTCTCAAACTTTTTGTCTAGCTCACTTGGTTCAAAGCTAATCTATGAGAGTAGAGGTCTTGAGTTCGAATCTCCTTTTTGTTGGGAAGGGGGCTTTTTTTTTCATTTCCGCACATTCCCGCACTTCGTCGGCACCTTCATCAACTTTTCTTCAAAAAGCCATAACTTCTTCATCCGAAAGCCATTTTCAGAGCCGTTTTTTTTGGACCAGCCTAATTTTTCGAGATCATTCCATTGGAACACTTAGTTTCAGCATATATAGCTTCAGTTTCTGTTAAAATGGAAATTTCATGCCAAGTTATTCTTGATAGCACCAACTACTTCCAATGGTGGTCCTACATTGTGGATTTACTTAGAAGTAAATGTCTTTATAGAATAGCCTTAGGCCAAGAAACCAAACCAAAAGATGAAGATAAGGTAGCTAAATGAGAAAATAGGCTAAGGGATGTCTATTTCTCGAGATCTTAGATTCCGTATTGCAGAACTTGATACTCCTAATAAAGCAATGAAGCATATTACTAAAGTTTTTGGAATAAAAAATGAACTTAGAGCCCATCACTTGAAAATGAGTTGCCTACATTGGACCCCAATAATTTTTCTTGCATTGAAGATTTTTTGTCCAAGTTCAAGACCCTTAGACTTCTCTTGGAAGGTGTTAAGGTTAAGAATGAAGATAATAACCTTATCTATTCCATTCTTACTAAGTTGGGACCAGCCTACTCTGTGTTTGTTTCCACCTTCCATTCTACAAGAGAAGCCTTCATTTCTCAAGGACAAACCTACAAGCCACCTCCCTTTGATTCTTTTTGTGATTCTTTAATAAGATAACAAGAAAAACTCTTACACCTTGGTCTTCTTAATCTTGGAAACTCTTCTAAGAAAGCATTAGCCGCCCAGTAGCAACCAAATTCAAAGAATCCTAAAAGGTTGTATCCTAAAAGGAATGGTCCTAAACCAAACAAGGGTCCTAAGCAATTTTAGCCTCAAAATGAAAAATCATTTCACCAGAATGATAAGGCAAATAAAAACAAAGGGAAGAAGATTGATAGACATTTCCACTTTTGCAATCGGGATGGCCACTTAGAATCTAAATGCTTTAAGAAGATGGAAGCCTTGGAAGTAGCAATGAAGAAGCATAACATCCATTTGGAGCACTCTTCAAATTCATCTTCAGGAATGGCACTTTCTGCATGTGGTTGCCAAGCATCTCAGTCTAGCTATGCACTAAATATATCTTCTTCCTCTCATTCTCATGAGTGGCTCATTGACTCTGGAGCTTCTTATCACATGGCCAAAAAAAAAGCCATGTTTTCTTCTTTAAATGATTGTAACACCAAAAATATATATGTTGGTGATGATAGATCTCTTAGTGTTGTAGGGACTAGAACTGTTCATATAGACAATGGTCAATTTAATGATGTATTATGTGTTCCAACCTTATCGTGCAACCTTTTATTTGTATATCAAATAACTTATTCAGGTCAAGGTAAAATCGTTGAATTTTCACCTCACGATGTTGTAATTAAGGACCTAAGAGATCCTAGATAGATTTTAGCCACTGGCATTGCTGATGATTATACAAGGTTATATAAGTTTCACAACTTTGGGTCATCAAATCTTCCCTCGGTATTTGTTGCTTATAATGATGAAGTGAGCAAACTTTGGCATGAGCGATTTGGTCACTTAAACTATCGCTCCCTTTAGAATCTATGTAAAGAAAATATGGTGACAGGTCTTCCAATGGTATCTTGCAGAGATGGTGTTTGTTCCGGATGTGTATTCGGAAAACATCATCAGGACAGTTTTGAAAAATGTGCCTTTTGGCATGCCTCAGCCCCTTTACATCTTGTGCATAGTGATTTATGTGGTCCACTTCCAGTTGTTTCCTTTTCTGGCTACAAGTATTTCTTAACTTTCATTGATGATTTGTCTAGACGTACTTGGCTATACTTCTTAAAACTCAAGAGTGAAGTATTTAACAAATTCTTGGCCCTTAAGGCCTTTGTTAAAAAACAATCTGGACATCAAATTCTTAAGCTAATATCTGATAATGGCGGAGAATATGTTAAAAACGACATCATCAACTTTTGCACTGAGAATGGAATTCAAATGCAACATACTGTTCCATATACTCCACAACAAAATGGTGTAGCTAAAAGGAAGAATCGCACCTTAAAGGAAATGGCTAATTGTATGCTTCAATCTAAAGGACTTAGTCTTAATTATTGGGTAGAAGCAATTAACTGTGAAAATTACATAATAAATCGCACTCCTACTAAGGCTTTAAATACTATCACTCCAGAAGAAGCATGGAGCTCAATTAAACCAGATGTGAGTCACTTTCGTGTTTTTGGAAGTGAAGCATGGGCCCATATTCTAGATGAGAAACATAAAGCTTTAGAATATAAGAGTGAAAAATGTATTTTTGTTGGATATTCTGAAGATATCAAAGGATATAGACTTATTCCACTTAATTCCAAAAATGTTATCATTAGAAGAGATGTAAAGTTTGATGAAAATATATCGGCCTACGAGCCTAGTTCATCGCATGTGCCACCTCTCTCTATCTCTTCTACTTTTGAACATATTTCTTCTTCAAATGATGAAAGCGAGGATGACAATTCTCCCCCACCTTCTCAGGATCCTCCTTCAGCTCCTCCACTTCCAAAATGGGTCCGTGTTACTTGGGATGCAGCAGGTGATCTTACCGGTGATCCTACAGATCAGTGTCGTACATCTTCTCAGTTCGAAAGAGCCTCTTCTTTACTGGCTCAAGTCTCAGCAAATCATGATTCTGACACCTTTGCAGAAGCTTCACGCCATCTAGATTGGGATGCAGCTATGAATGAAGAATATTGTTCCTTATTGGCAAACGATACATGGGATCTTGTTCCTCTACCAAAGGGACGAAAACTTGTTAGATGCAAATGGGTTTACAGAACCAAGTATGGACCAGATGGGAAAGTTGATAAACATAAAGCTCGTCTTGTTGCTAAGGGCTTTTCACAAGTTGAAGGCATTGACTATACTGAACCCTTCTCCCCTGTTGCCAAAATGAACTCTGTCCGCCTTGTTCTTTCCCTTGCTGCCTCTTTCAAATGGGAAGTCCATCAGATGGATGTTAAATCTGCCTTCTTGCATGGGGACTTGCATGAAGAAATCTAGATGGAACAACCTATTGGCTTTATACAAACAGACTCCAGTCTTGTATGTCGGCTTAAGAAATCCCTTTATGGTCTCAAGCAAGCTCCTCGGGCTTGGTATGCCAAAATGGATAGCTTTCTTTTAGAATCTGGCTTTTCTAGGTGTCATTCTGACAATACTGTCTACACCAAGAAAGTGGGCAAGTCCCTTATCATTCTTGTTCTTTATGTTGATGATCTTATCCTCACTATTAGTGATCCCAACCTTATCAACCATGTGAAGTCCAGCCTTAAAAAGAAGTTTGAAATGACAGACTTAGGACACTTGCATTATTTTCTTGGTCTTCAAGTCTTGCACTCCAAGGAAGGTATTTCCCTTTCCCAATCCAGGTATGCCTGTGATCTTCTACACCATTTTCACATGGAAGACTATAAGCCAGCTCCTTCTCCCTTTCATTCCAGAGTCAAACTTTTAGTCACTTGTACTTCCCCTGAAGTTGATGCTACCTTATATCGTCAACTTGTAGGAAAAATTTTGTATCTAACCCATACTCGTCCTAACATTTCCTTTGCTGTTGGCCTTGTTGCTCGGTTTATGCAAAAGCCACGTGAAAGTCATTGGAAAGTAGCTAAAAGAATACTTCGTTATGTTCGAGGTACAATTCAGTTTAGAATTTATTACAGTGCTGAAGCATCTCCTCTATTGGTTGGGTTCACTAATTCCAATTGGGCTGGTGACCCTGATGATCAGAAGTCTACTGCCGGTTATGTGTTCACTTTTGGTTCTGGACCTATTACATGGGCTTGCAAGAAACAATGTGCCATTTCTCTTTCTTCAGCAGAAGCAGAGTATCGTGGTGCTGTAGAAGCTAGTAAGGAAGCCTTGTGGCTTCGTCAGATCCTATCAAAGTTTGGCTTTCATCAGCAACATCCGACTACACTTCGGTGTGATAATCAAAGTGCCATTAAACTACGCAAAGATCTAGTCCAACATCAGCATAGCAAACACATTGAACTACACATGCACTTCCTTAGAAAGCTCATTCATGACCATGTTCTTGAAGTGTAATATTGTTCAATAGATGATCAAGTTGTAGACATCTTTACAAAGGCTCTCACAGAGGCAAATTTTACTAAACTTCGATTTATGGTTGGAGTTCAAGAAGATGTCACTAAGGGGGGATAGGCTCTAGTGCCTCCTTCCTTCTCCTATTGTGTCATATTTGTAAATCCCTCAATCCTATCCCAAGTTGTTCTTAAGGGGGGATGTTAGGATATTCCGACACATAGGAATAGTTAAGTATAACTTGGTCTAGTATAGACTTAGGTAAAGTGTGTTTCTTTACTATGTATTTACTTATAATCCAACGGTCACGATATGTAGTGATTCGACGGTTCAGTCTCTCCTTGGTATTACCGACACTTGATCCATGGCTTAACACCCGATTGGTCCATGATCTCTATTTAAAGAGCATGGAGGGTAATTCGTAGGTTAACTGTTCATGAGAGAATCTTATGTAAATTTTCATTCTTTTATTAATAAATTGCCTGAAGTGGCCGTGTTGGCTCAGGTCATGGATTGCTTCCCTCTTTCAGGGTTTTAACCACGTCAAAAATACTGGTGTATTGATTTGTGATCTATTTGTGAGCAGTGTCCTTTGGTGTTCTGTCTTAGGAACTTACCCTGTAAATTCCTACAATAAGAATACTTCCAATGGCACCATGTGCACATCGAGATGATAGAAAAAATGTTGTGGAGGCTTGAAATGTATGCTTTGACATGTAACCGGATTTCAGAGACCAAATGATTTGACTTTCAAGGGATCAAGCATAGTTGAGGAAGGGAGTGATACTACAACTTAGTGACTCTCTTGAGCCATATTTCAATATGGTTGTGATGTCCTTGCCCCTTTGCCTGATCTGGATCATTCTTCATGTCTTCTTCTACCATGACCTTCACATCCTCGCCTTTTTGTTGATTTTTCTCTTGAATACATGGAGGATTTGATGGTAACCATGAGGGATCTCTCTCAATCTTTGATTATGATGTCTTCTCTTCATCAAATGCAGCCCATGGTTCTTTTATCTTCTCTTTTGAATCTCCCTCTGCTATATGTGGTCCTTCAATGATATCAATATAATCTTTTTTTTGCAATACTCCTCCTGAGATATGGTGAATATCATTGAGGTAGATAGGAGTTGTTTAGAAGTGTTGTACCTCAACATTGTAATTGGGTTGAGCTACTTCAATGTGCGGGTTTGGAAATGGTGGTACGAGTAGTTGAGTGGGAGTGTATATTTCAGATGGATGTGGATGGGGTTGTTGTTGGGTAGGTGGTGGACGTAGAAGAGTGTGACAAGAGAGTTATTGCGGCCCCCACCCTTGATGAGATGCATTCCACTGAAGTTGCGACTGAGGATAGGGTTGAAATGAATGGGTAGCTAGTTGGGCGTGATATGGAGATGTGAATCACCAAGGAGGAGGTGTGGACAAGGAAAGATCAGCAGGGGTTCCCCAATATGTTGGGTTGTTTTATATTCTTTCCACATAGTTAACAAGGGGTTCGAGGGGTACCCGTAACCCCACTTTATGGGGTCTGGGGCAGCGCCTCAAAAAATTTTAGTTTTGGACCCTATGTTAGGTTGGGCGGACCCACCTATGGTTTTGTGCATGATTTTTGCACATGTTTTTTTGGATGCGCTGGTTTTCGGTACATGGTTTTGGACGCGATGTTTTTCGGTCCATGGTATTGGATGCTTCGACATGTATAAATATTTATTGTAACATTGAAAGAAAATAATGAAAAATCAAGCTGGTAGTCCCGGTTTTGGGATCCAGGGGAAAATCTATGTGCATCTATGTTTTATGTGTTATGCTCTCACATTGTTTATTTTTCTATGATTTAAAATTCGTATGCAGTTAATTTCTGTATGGGGTGAAAACCTACATTTGGTATCAGAGTTGTTTTGGCTTCAAGGGGATGCCTTTGTTGCTGAGGGGTTTCGCTTGGACTTGTGGTAGACCCTGTTCAGGGGGAGATCTACGAGATCGATTCTAGTGGTGAAAGAAGATGGAGAGCAGCGAAAAGATAGAGAATGAGAAGTTCAATGGTCAGAGTTTTGAGTTGTGGAAACTCAAGATGGGGGATCTATTGGTGGATAAAGATCAATGGATCGTGGTAGATCTGGGTACTAAACCAATGGGAGTGACTGATGAAGAATGGAAGAAGTTCGATTGGAAGTCAAAGAGCATAATACGATTGTGTGTCTTAGATTCAGTATTGCTGAATGTATCAGGGGAAGCTACGGCAAAGGCTTTGTGGGACAAGTTAGGGACTTTACTAATCTAAGTCTCTAGTGAATAACTTGTTCCTGCGGAAAAAGCTATATAACCTGAGGATGAAAGATGGAGACTCGGTGACAGAGCATCTGAATGCGTTGAATACTGTGGTAAGTCAGTTATCATCTGTTGATATTAAAATTTCAGATGAAGATAAGTGCATCAGTTTTTTGTGTTCCCTACCAGATTCATGGGATAGTCTGGTTATTGCAATAGGTAGCAATGCAACTGCTTTGCAGTTTGATGAAATAGTCTCAGCCTTGCTGACAGAGGAGATGAGACGAAAAAATATGGACAACCAGAATGGTGATGCCTTTTCTATATGAGGACGCTCCCAGAACATAAACAAAAATAAGTCATCGAGTGGGAGATCTAAATCTAGAGGAAGATCTAAATCTCCAGGAAAACCTACAAAGGTGGTGTGCTGGAAATGTGGAAAGGAAGGGCACTTCAGAAGGGAATGTAAATCTAAAGCCCCTGATAAAGGAAAGGGATCTGATGATGCTCCTTATACAGAGGCGAAAACCACCTCAGATGAAGGTGGGGATGTGTACTTGACTTCTTCAAGTACACATGTAGATCATGAGGCATGGTTGATTGACTCAGGTGCATCATTTCACTTCACTCCCC
>APFE030043641.1:147747-161757 GCA_000404065.3 Pinus taeda | reverse complement strand
TAAGTTTGTGTACTATGTATCATTTATAGATGACTTCTCAAGGAATACATGGATATATTTCCTTAAGAAGAAATCTGAAGTCTTCGACAGCTTTAAAGAATTTAAGGCTCTGGTGGAAAATCAGACAGAGAAGAAGATAAAGGTTTTGAGGATAGATAATGGTGGAGAATTCTACAGCAAGGAATTTGAAGAATTTTGTAAGAAGTGTGGTATAGCACGGTAGAAGACTACTCCATATACACCTCAGCAAAATGGAGTCGCAGATAGAATGAACAAGACGTTGATGGAAAGGGCAAGAAGCATGCTCAGTGGTGCTGGGTTAGGATAGGAATTCTGGGCAGAGGCGATGGATACTGCATGTTACCTGGTCAACAGGTCACCTTCATTAGCGTTGGAGGATAAGACTCCACAAGAAGTATGGACTGGTAAGAAACCCTCTCTTTCACATCTGAGGGTATTTGGATGTGATGCATATGTACATGTTCCAAAAGAGAAACAAACCATGTTGGATAGTAAATCTGAAAAGTGCATCTTTATTGGGTATAAGGATGGTTTAAAGGGTTATAAGCTTTAGAACCCAGTAACAAGGAAGGTTGTGTACAGTCGAGATGTGGTGTTCAGAGAGGCAAAAGATGTTATTAAACACGAAGTCCAACCAAAGGAACCTGTGAAGATAGAGTTTGAACTAAAGGAGGAAGAATCAAACTCTGTAACAGAGGAGGAATCAGAAGATGAAGAGCTAGAAACTCCGGCTGTGAGAAGATGAGCTTGAGAAACAAGGCAGCCAGAAAGGTATAGTCCATCTGCTTTCTGTTCAAACTTTGCTTTGTCTGTTACTGATGATGATCCCAGAACTGTGAAGGAAGCAGTGGATTCAGAGGATGGAAAAATCTGGAAAGAGGCCATGGTTGATGAGATGGCATCTTTGCAAAAAAATGAGGCTTCGGATCTGGTGGAGTTGGCGGCTGGAAGGAAACCCATTGGTAGAAAATGGGTGTTCAAGAAGAAGACAAATGCAGAAGGGAAGGTGGAGAAATTGTTGTGTCCTACAACAACCCCCCATTTCATATCATTAAAATTCCAAAACTATAATGTGAAATGGGTCCCTTTTTAATTTTTGTTTCAAATTGGTATCAATTTAAAGTTCTATTTCACAAAAAGGCTTTTAATAAAACCAATAAAAAAAAACCGATATAAAACGATTTATCTTTATCATTGCGATAAAGCGATTGCAAGATCGCATATTGCAATGAAAAAGAAAACACAATGTAAGGGACATGTTAGTTTTCGCCGATGCGAAATCACTATCGGATATCGGCAAAGCATAAAGTAACACGAGTAATCATCCTTGCCACAATGCGATGCAAAATCAGCAATCGGCAATCGACAATCAGCGATAACATCTAAAGCACAACTAAGCTTCTCCTCATCCGATGCGATGTGATATAGCTATCGGCGATCGGTGATTCACCATACCCTCATCCTAAGCGGCCCTACCAGCTATGCCCGACGCGATGCAATATCGGATATCGGCGATCGGGGATTCCAAGCAAAACCAATGCAATAACTTAGCATTTCCCCGATGCTCGATTACGTAAAGGGTAAAAGGCACAGCTCTCAAAGTAACAATCATAAAGGCAGTTTGATATGATTTATTCGTAATTAAGGCCATATCCTTTGGAAAAGCTACTCATCCGTGTTCAAACTGCCAAATCACCCTAAGCATGATTCAAATAAATCATTCATCCATTAATTGAAGCAACTGTAATTAATGAGACTGACAGGCCGTAACGACCATTTAATAAGAAAAGCAGGCTTGAAGCCTATCCACATATTTGATCCTAAAGGCCATCTTAAGTCGATTAATTACTATGAGTGCGCCAAGATATATATATATATATAATATATATTTCATTCTGTTTCATTCTGTTCAATTCATGATATTGTTGCATGTGTTGCACTTATCTTTCACTTTGTGCAGAATTCTTCCATAGAAATAGAAGAAAGTGGAATGGGAAAGAAATCCAAGAAGACTACAATGCCTACTGCTCCGCCAGCCGCAGGGCTAGCTGTTGCTGATCCAACTAGGAAGAACAAAGGGTTGATATCAGATACAACATGCTTAGGACTCCCCAGGACCACCTGGCAAGGGACTTATAATTTGATTGAAGCGGAAGGGACAATGGTGACCGAAGTAGAGATTTTATGTGATAATACCAGCAAATCTGATGCCAATTTAAAAGACTTGTCTCACTCCTTCCTACACAGAATAGCGGCTCGGGAGCAGGTTCTTCCTTACACAGATGTGGTAAGGTGGGCACTCCAAGAGCTCCCAATTATCAATAGGCTATTTGAAACTACAGACGGGAGAGTTTTCAGTTAGTTTCGAGCCGAAGACCTAAGGCTAATGTATCACTTGCCGCAAGAAGAGAAGAAATATAATGTTGTATTTTTGGAGAAGTTTCGAGGAGAGAACGAGACCGAGTCTGAACCAATTCGAGGCTGGAGACAGAATCCCGCAAAACACAAGCATGAAACCTCGGGTAAGTACTCGGTCGACTCCCTGTGTTCTCATTACTGTTATGCTGGAATTATGATGTGTAGGCTATGGGGATTGCATGACTCTGCCAACATCACCATAGAAATGGTTCCCCTAATAGAGTCAGCATGTAGTGGAAAAATCATGGATTGGGCGGTCATATTATCCGACAAGTTAGCCAAAGCCATTCTTGACTTCAGGTCTGACTATCGTGTCACAGAGAGGGTTATTCCGCCATTTTATTATAGTGCATATATTATGGATGTGTTGTGTTCTAATTCTGAGTTTCCTGTGCTGGGATGGAGGTGGACGTCGCAAGACCCCACACCCATTCACATATATCATCGAAAACTCTGGAAGACTAGTTATAAGCACCACCTGTACCAAATCTGAAACGGTTTTATGTTGCCAATTCATTATTCAATTTTTAATAAGCTTGCCCCTAAAATTTCCGAGCAAGCAGCAGTAGATTTGACTGCAGTAGCAAGTTGGTTTGGGGAGGAGAAATTCACCTATATCATAGTTTTTGGCAGTCAGGCTAAGCCACATGTGCTACCACTTTACATCCCCGATAAGCTACTTGCCAGGGAGGTAGTTTATCAAATCAGTGCTGAAGGGGTTACCCAAACCGTTAAAAGAGCTAAAAAACATGTTTGGCCTTCTTTCCATTACGAATTGGAGTATATACCCTGCATGATATCAAGCATGCAGAGAAGGAAGCCGGGAAAATGAATTTGCTCACTCTGGCTACTCTGCCAAGGAGGCAGTATGATCCAAGAAAGATCACTTACAATGCACTCGACCAGGCCAAATTGGCCAAGGTCAAGCACAAAGAAGACAAATTCGAATATTTGTTCGCATCAGCCGAATCACTGTATCAAGTCAAGTCGCTTGCTCGAAATGTTTATAATGATGAAGGGCTAGTTGAGTTTAACAGAATCAGAGAACAGAGGTTGCAAACTCTGCCTCTAGACCTGTTAGCAACTGTACCGACAACAACTAGGTCAAGCGAGTCTGAGCAGCGATATAATACACCACCTCCTACTACATCAAAACAGCGGGAGGAAACGCATAGCCAGAGGCAGGAGGTGACTCAGGAAAATGTGCAGCGACAAGAAGAAACCGAAGCAAAGACCCAAGAAGAGAGCAACTCTAAGGATAACCATGATCCATTAGTTGATCCGAATTTTCTCCAGCAATGGAATCAATTCAGTACAATCATCATACATCTTAGAGTGCTCGAAAGATGATGAGGTTTCAAAAGAAGGTGATACACAGGAAGCAACATCGAAACCGGTTTCAGGTGAAACCAACAGCCTACCCAAAACAAAATAACTAGAGATAATTCCTAAAGATCCAACGGGAGAGATCATTTTGCAAATTGAAGAGATACCCCCTTTAGATGTATTTTACAGCCCCAAACATAAAGTAGTCGTAAAGCGACAGAGGAAAAGGAGAAGAAGTGATCAACCTTCCCCATTCCCTGAATTAACAGTAAAGGGAAATGTTGTATGGAAAGAGGAATTCGACCCCTCTGATGACTTAACCAAGCTATCACAGTTCGCTGGAGCATATTCGGCGGCGACTATTGATAAAGCAATGGAGGTGAGCAATTTGTTAAAAGCCAAGGATCAGGATATCTCTTCACTACAGGCGAGACTATCAGAAGTTCAGTAGAGGGCAGAGCAGGCGCAGAAAGAATTGCTGGTACAGCAGCAGAACAATAACCAGCTAATCAAGCAATTACAAGAGCAAAAATAGAGAATAGATGAAGGTGAAATACAAAGGCAAAATGAGCTATCAGTGGCACTGGAGCAATTAAGAATATCAACTGAGGGAACAATGAAAGCAAAAGATGAACAAATCGCTCAATTGACCACTCAAATTGAGCAAACGAAAAATCTCCCTAAGATAGATGAGTTTAAAGCAGAAGCGCTCCAGCTAAATAAGGGATTGATTAATCAGGTTAAGCTATTATGTCAACAAATTATACGAGCAGAACCATTGTGCGAATTGTCAGCGTCTATAAGCGAAAAGGTAGACAAAGCAAGGGCTGACTTGGATCAGGCCGAAGAAACACTGACAAACTTTATAGAATGGCAGGATTCAGATGTAGGCCGAGCAACTAATCTACCAAGAATTCTAGAATCGCACAAAGAGGTATTATTTACAGAATGGAAATCACAACTGATGAAAGCCGAAAGAGCGACTTCCAGATGCAAGACAATCAATGGAAATTTGGTTGAATTAGTGAATAATACATTGTATTTATCTAACATAATTTCCCAATGCACTCCAGGTCAATTAACAACAACAAATATATTGGAGCACTCATGCTATCTGGAGCAGGAGAAAAGCGCAAGATTGATCACTAGAATCAACAGTCTGACATGGGATGCATATTGGTTCTTCTTAATCAAACCATACAGCCAAAGAGCCATCTTGAAGTGCCTAACCAATGCTGTCAGTTATATTATACCTGACATCCAGGATGCCACCTTCGCCGCCCAATTCAGTTTATGCCTCAACAAACCGCCAGAAGTAGAACCAATGCTCACGATAAGCCAGCTAAGGTTTAAGGGCAAACAACCTAAGGCATGACTCATTTCACTGACTGCCAGATCACCCTTGAGAAATAGACCACATTTACTGATACCAATTTAGTAGGATTTTGTTTCATAGATCTTTTTAGCTTGGTAGTATTTATAGACCCTTTCATGCATTTTGAAAGGGTCGTAAAAGTTTTGTATATGACTTAAACCCTGAAGTTGCACTATTGTACTTCAGGGATATTCTTTTATGAAACTTGACCAACTATTCCAAATTTGATGAAGAAGGGTTTTATGCAAATGTGTACTATTGTCATTGTTTGAAAGCATTTCTGTGTTGAGGAAGGAATTTTGTATAGTGATTGATATTTCGGATCGATCTACAGCTCACATGGTACTATTATCTGCGTCTATATTCTTTTTCATTATATGAATTGTTATTGAAATCACTCTTGCTATTATCACTTACATATATGTGTGTTTGTCACAACATTACTTATACATTCCACTATTGGTTGTTTATCGCATGATTTCCTT
This sequence comes from Pinus taeda, assembly GCA_000404065.3. Classification (NCBI taxonomy): domain Eukaryota; kingdom Viridiplantae; phylum Streptophyta; class Pinopsida; order Pinales; family Pinaceae; genus Pinus; species Pinus taeda. The sequence goes on along the minus strand of APFE030043641.1, from coordinate 156,132 downwards.
TCAGACGTGTATATGTATCGATGATATGAACAGTGAATGTGGTAATTTGTATTTATCGCTTCATTGTGACTATTCATGTGAAGCAATCTTTCAATGATTGAACATCTTTTTTTATTTTACAGAGTCGTCTATATGCGTGATAAATAGATAAAGATTATTTAACGCTACATTCTGAATGAATAAGTTGTTCCTAGGATTAGTATTAGTTTCCCTATTTTTTTCAATAGAATAAGTTATTCGCCTATCATTTAAGCAATTTATTCATCACCCATCCATCCCTTTTATTTCATTATCGGGAAACTGGTTCTGTTGTCTCCAGTCGGAGCCACCATTCCAAACGGAAAAGGAGCTGTACCAAGGTCCGGACCGGGTGGTTATCCCCAATGTTGTGGCAACGATTTCTGAGACCTCAAAATTTCTGGTGCTAGAAGGAGGGCCATCCGCTATGAATGGTCAGTAAGCCAACACCTACAAGCCATTCAAAGAGAAACTCACCCTCCACCTCTCCTCGAATATCTCGTTCGCATTCTGAATCTCCAGTATCCAGATGAGACGAAGAGGAATCAACCACTACTGCTCAATTACATCATACTTCAGAACACTTAAGTCCGGAGTCCCCTGAAGTTCAATCCATCATCTAGAAAATTCAAGGCTTCTCAATTTCCCCTCCTAGATCTGAAGTATCACAAGGTAGTCACACTTCGCAATTTCGCTTACCCCCTCATCTTACCAGACTCCAAAGTGAAAAGCTAGGTATTGAGCCACCTGAATTTCCTTTACCCGAAAGGAAAAGGATCAAAAAGACCACTGAAGGTTCTGGTAGCGAAACCCTTTCTCCATCATCTTCCATTTCATCATCACCTGTGCGAAGTCATACACCCACTTCACCACTTCATATAGTTGTTCACCAAGGGATTTCATCTCAAGCATCACAATATTTTCACTCTGTACTTCCGCCTCTACCTCAAGCACCTGGAACACCACAAACAATCGTCGGTAATCCTAAAATGGCCCAAAGACCATGGAGAAGTCCTGGTGCGATTACTATGCATGCACCTTTACATCCATTACCCGATTACCCCGAAAAATGGTTACCCAAATTTAATCCAGATGTTGGAACTTCTGCAGAAGAACATATTAACAATTTTATGCTTTCAGTCAATCTAAAGGGAGTCACAGAAGAAGATGTGGTAGTAAGATTGTTTCCCTATTCACTACAAGGATCTGCAGGGTCTTGGTATTTTTCCTTACCCTTTGGATCCATCACGAGTTGGAATATTTTCCAGGAACAATTTCTCACCAAATACGGTGATGAAAGATCCTTAGCTACACCTGTCCATGATCTTTCAAATTTAAGGATCGAATCAAGAGAACCCATCAAGGAGTTCAACTCCAGATTTAACAAACTCTTGAACAAGATCCCCACTGATGATAAGCCAAGTGAACAAGTTAGAAGCGAGTGGTATATCGCTGCTTTTCCTTTAAACATTGCTATATTCGTTCATAGGACCAAACAAACCACATTAGCTGAGAACATGAAGGAAGCACTCGCTGTAGAAAAAAGTGTAATCGCCTTAGAAAAGAAAAATGCCTTGGAAGAAAGAAAATCTAAAAAAGTGTCCTTTAAAGACGACTCTAAGAAAAAGAACACTAAGGATCCATATGACATGGAGGGCCTTCAAAAAGTCCTTAAAACTATGTCAAACGAAATGGTTGAAATCAAGAAACAAGTATCAGAATCCTCAACGAAGAAACCACATAGGAATTTCAAGAAACCCGAGTCCAAACCCCCTAATGTTATATCATATGTAGACTCGGATCCTGAGGAATAAGAAGAGGAAGAAACAGTTATACCATCCGAAGGAGAAGAAGAGGAGGTAGTTGAATGTCATAGAATGTGGGACTTTATACTCCCTAATTCTGATACTGATGCCGAACAAGAAGCCTTTCCTATCACTACAAGCAGTAAAGGTGCTCCCGAAACTGTTCAAGCTAATCCTAATAAGAGGAGTGCCAGAACCAATACTGTAAAGGAAAAGGTACCCGTTAGAAAACCAGCTGCAACAGTATCTAACAATCAGCCATCATCTTCTACTACACCTTCATCATCTAAGACTTTGGTAATTTCTAATTCAATGGATTACAACATTGTCGATGACATGAAGAAAATTAAGGCAAACATCACCATGTTTGAACTTAGTAGATTAAAACATTAGCAAAAATTACTACTCAAAGAATTTAACACCATCCCTTCTTCCCCTCTTCCCACCACTAAAGCTGCAAGTGACTCGGGACAACCCCCTGCTAGTAGAGTTGAGGCAACCGACACAATTATGATTGGAGATAGATAAAACTCCCATACCCCCCGTTTCCTCCTGACTTATGAAATTTATAATCGAAATCTGCACAACTGCTTAATAGATTCTAGGGAATCGTCCAATATAATGCCTGCTTCGGTTTGCTCCAAATTGAATATAGAACCCTAGAAGTATTCTATTCACATCGTGCAGTTAGATAGAACTAAAGTTCAAGTTCTAGGGGAAATAAACTCTGTAACAATCAGGCTATCGGCAGATCCAAGAATTGTCCAAAGGATCGATATTCTAGTCGTCGATATACCTGAATTTTATGGATTGATTTTAAGCAGGGATTGGTCAGAAAAACTCCATGGGTATATCTCCATCGATTGGTCACATATGTGGCTCCCCTATAAGGGCAAGCCCAATCAAATAAAGATTGATCGAGAGAAACATATGACCCATACTGTTACAAAATTTGAACAAGAAAATCAGCCAGTCGCATTCAACAATAATATCCTAGGAAACTATTCTTCAGAGTCATTTTTTAGCAATTATATTGCCCAACAATCCCCTTTCTCAGTTGAAAATTTCGCATCATAGATCGAAAACTTTTCAGAGACCAACAGGTCTAAATGCGTTAATGTTACTGAGAATGTTGTAACAAAAGCTGTAGATAATTCATTATTTTGGTCTTTATATTTTGATGGATCTAAGTCCAGTGAAGGATCAGGAGCAGGATGCATTTTGGTCAGCCCACAAGGAGAAAAAACAATGTTGTCTAGTAGATTAGAATTTGAATGCACTAATAACACAGCTGAGTACAAAGCGCTTGTCCAAGGGCTATATAAAGCAATCGGCCACAAAGTTCAGTACTTAAAAGTCTTTGGTGACTCTAAAATTATTTTGAAGCAGGTAAGGAATACAATTCATTGTCTTTCGAACCATCTTAAGCATTATCAATCACTGGTACAAGAACTTACCTCCCATTTCCTAGCATTCAATATATCTTCCATACCCAGGGCACAAAACTCCGCAGCTGATTTGCTGGCCAATGTCGCTTCCAAGCTACTCCCTTCCGAAGACTATAGTCCGGATAGGTTTTCAATAGAATTACTTTTTAGGCCATCCATTCCAGATAACGTAACCAATTGGAGAGTGTTTAACCATGATGAAGACATTTTACAATTTCTGACCTCTGAAAAATCCTATGACAATCAAGTCATTGAGGAAGATGAGCATGCTACTCAAATACAAGGTAAACATGAGGAAAATTCAATCCCTAAGTGTGTAGTGAATCTTGAAGTCCTTTACGATATTAAAGACAGGTTCAAACCTGTATCTAATACAAAGCTTCAGAGCTCTACCTTAAGGTTTGAATTAATAAACCTTGGCACTGAACAAAATCCTCAAAACATTAATTTAGGATTGGGACTTTCTATAGAGGAAAAGGAAGCATTTATTAGTCTGATACGAAAAAATAAACAAGTGTTCGCTTGGAGATATGATGATCTAAAAACATATGACACGTCTATTATTCAGCACACTATCCCGATGCTTCCCGAGTAGAAACAAATTCCACAAAAGTTGAGAAAAATACATCCAAACCTAGAGGGTCAGATGAAATCAGAACTCAACAAACTCTTGAAAGCTAAGATTATTTTTCCCGTACGACACTCGAATTGGGTCTCCAATATGGTAACAGTCAGAAAGAAGAATGGCGACATAAGAATTTTTATTGATTTCAGGAATTTAAATAAGGCAAGTCTAAAAGATAATTTCCCATTACCCACTATGGAACAAATACTCCAATCAGTGGCAGGTTCAGAGTTAATGTCCTTCTTGGATGGATTTTCAGGGTATAATCAAATTCTGGTTCACCCTAATGACCAACTCAAAACCACCTTTATAACAAAGTGGGGAACATATGCTTATCAGAAAATGCCTTTCGGACTTATTAATGCAGCAGCCACTTTCCAAAGGGCGATGGATATCGCTTTCAAAGGGTTAATTAATAGAACAGTAGTTGTCTATTTAGACGACATCACTGTATTTTCAAGAGAGAGATCCAATCACTTGCAAGATTTGAATCAAATCTTCCAACGCTGTAAGAAATACGGTATTTCTCTGAACCCTAAGAAATCTTTCTTCGCTCTTGATCAAGGTAAGCTCCTAGGCTTTATTGTATCTAAAATGGCATCTATATCGACCCAGACAGGATTAATGAAATTTCTGAAATCCCTTTTCCTCATAATAAGAAATCCATGCAGTCATTCTTAGGCCAAATTAATTTTGTAAAATTATTTATTCCAGATTTTTCTCAAATTATTTTACCACTTCAAACTATGATTAAGAAAAATTCAGTATTCAAATGGGGAGTACTAGAAAAGGAAGCATTTGAACTAATGAAGAAGTCAATAATCAATGCCCCAGCTCTAAATACTCCAAATGTTTCTAATCATTTTACATTGTATACCATCGCATCCGATTCTTCTTACGATGCAGTACTTACGCAGATCAACGATCACAATTTGGAAGCACTTATTTCATTCTATAGCTCAAACCTTCAAGGTGCAGAATTAAACTATTCTGAAGTAGAAAAACAAGCCTTTGCTATATATAAAGCGGTTAAACGTTACAGACCATTCCTACTGAAAGCCCATACAAAGGTTATAGTTCCTTTCTCCTCAGTTAGACAACTGTTAATCCAGAGAGAACTGGGAGAAAAAAGGGAAAATTGGGTAACAACACTTCAGGAACACGACATAGAAATAAAGACAGCAAAGATTGTTAGAGGTCAAGGTTTTTGCAGGTTATTGGCAGGCGCGTCCAACATTCTGGAATCAAGCGATACAGATCAACTTGAAATCATCAACCAGGTAAGTGCCACCGATTCTGAATCACAGTATGCTGATTTAATATTTTACCTAAAAAATGGATATGCACCTCCCAACTTGTCCTATAAAAACAAAAGGGCCATAAGATTGAAAGCAAAGAGTTTTACCATTATTGATGATGTTCTGTTTAAACAAAATTATGATTCCATTTCACTAAGATTCCTTGAAAAACAGGAAGCACAAAGAGTCTTGCAGGAATTGCATGATGTACCAGCAGGAGGCCACTTCAGAGCTGATACAACAGCTCACAAAATCAGCCATGCCGGATATTACTGGCCCACTCTGTTTAGAGATTCTCATGAATATGTAAGGAAATGCCCAAATTATCAGACTTCGAGTGGAAGACTAAAGAAATCAGCCTTTCCCCTGCAACCGGTCAACATTGAATAGCCATTTGAGCAATGGGGATTGGACATTATTGGAGAAATTACTCCTAATTCTTCCAAACAGCACAAGTATATCCTTACTACTACCGATTACTTCACCAAGTGGGTTGAAGCAATTCCGCTAAAGACAACAAACTATGAAGCCATTATTGAATTCATAGATCAATTCATCTTTACCAGGTTTGGTGTCCCGAATGCTCTTGTTTTTGATAACGCATCTTACTTTTCAGGCAATGCTATGTTTGATTTCGCAATCAAAAGAGGTTTCAAACTCAAATATTTAGCTAACTATTATCCTCAGGGTAATGGTTTGGCAGAATCTACAAACAAAAACTTTATTAAAATTATCAAGCGAACTATCGAACAGAATCACAAGACCTGGCATAAATCTTTAATATTTGCACTATGGGCTGACAGGATAACGCAAAAAGCTTCTATAGGTTCTTCCCCATTTAAACTCGTTTATGGAAAAGAAGTTGTACTACCAACAAATCTTATTCTTCCTTCCCTAGCTCTAGTTCAATTTATTGAAGAAAATCCTTCTTCTTCTTTACAACTTAGGCATGACCAAATCTTGAAATTAGAAGAAGAAAGAGAAAAAGCAAAATTATTCATGCGAAACATCAGCAGATCATCAAGTCATCATTTGATTCAATCTCATCTCGTTCCAAGCAATTCCAAGTTGGAGATTTAGTCCTGAAATGGGACAAAGCCCATGAAGATAAAGACAAACACACCAAATTCCAGAAAATGTGGCTTGGACCATTTCAGATCTGTGAAAAGATAGGCCATTCGACCTTCATGCTACAAGATTTGTCAGGCTTGAGAGATTCTCTCCCTGTTAATGGCCTAGTCTTAAAGAAGTTTTTCAACTGAGGAGGTAACCCCTTCTCCTTTTAAATAGCATTTTTATAGTTTGTAGCAAAACTAGAAAATAAAACTATAAGGCATTTTCTATTTGACATTTGCTGTATTTAAAGAGTTTCTCAGAAAAAAGCAATGCGATATTTACTTTTAAATAAATAGAAGTATTAAGCAAAAGGAATAATTTCTAGGAAATTAGTTATAATTGCATTCTGAAATTACAATACAATCCTAGTGAACTCCTCTTGAAGTCTAAATCTTGTAAATCTTCTTAGATTTTTCAAAATTGGTTATGAAAAGGTTAGCAATATTAAAATAGAAGCTAGTCCAAATTCAACATCTCAAACTCTTACCTTGTCATCCATCCTACCTTAAGGAGGAAAATTATCTATCCCATTTTACTTAAGTTCATGATTATTCAGGATGTAATTCCAAGAATACTAGATATAAAAGTTGAGAGGTCTTATTACAAGCCTTCTTACCATGATCATAGGAAAATAGTTTGGCCGACATTACAAATACTGCATACCAAAACAGGGTAATGGCTTCAATTGTAAGACAAGGGGTCTCATCACGAGCCAGCTTGTTCGGTTAGACTACTACCAGTGAATGGCATTGTCAATCAACTGGCCACCAGACCAAGGAAATGAATTTTTGTCTTAAAAAATAACAGAAAAAAAATGAAAACAAATGTGAAAAAAAACATGTTTTTGAATTCATTCTGTTAATCATGCTCTGAAGTGAATAGGACAATAGACAATGATGTGGTTAAAAGGTATCCCTGCTGAGACTATGGACGTTTGCTGGCAACAGAGGCTCTACCTAGGCAAAGGAGTTAATTTTAATAGTTGATTTGGAAAAGTTTCCTATTTTATCAATATCAACCAATAAGTGCCAATTTGAAAGTCTGGAATGTATCTATTTTCAACAAGAGAGGAAATTAGCAAAGAAAGTTTTGTTTCCTTAGAATGCAACGATATCTAGTTATATTAGAATTTTCCCTTTCGAATAAAATTTATATTATGAAAAAGTCTAAATATTTCTATACTATTAAGAGATAACTGCTTCTCCCAGTGAATCGCCAATTGTTGTGCCCTACAACAACCCCCCATTTCATATCATTAAAATTCCAAAACTATAATGTGAAATGGGTCCCTTTTTAATTTTTGTTTCAAATTGGTATCAATTTAAAGTTCTATTTCACAAAAAGGATTTTAATAAAACCAATAAAAAAAAACCGATATAAAACGATTCATCCTTATCATTGCGATAAAGCGATCGCAAGATCGCATATCGCAATGACAAAGAAAACACAATGTAAGGGACATGTTAGTTTTCGCCGATGCGAAATTGCTATCGGATATCGGCAAAGCGTAAAGTAACACGAGTAATGATCCTTGCCACAATGCGATGCGAAATCGGCAATCGGCAATCGGTGATAACATCTAAAGCACAACTAAGCTTCTCCTCATCCGATGCGGTGCGATATCACTATCGGCGATCAGTGATTCACCATGTCCTCATCCTAAGCGGCCCTACTAGCTATGCTCGACGTGATGCGATATCGTATATCGGCGATCGGGGATTCCAAGAAAAACCAATTCAATAACTTAGCATTTCCCCGATGCCCGATTACGTAAAGGGTAAAAGGCACAGTTCTCAAAGTAATAGTCATAAAGGCAGTTTGATATGATTTATTCGTAACTAAGGCCATATCCTTTGGAAAAGCCGCTCATCCGCGTTCAAACCGCCAAATCACCCTAAGCATGCTTCAAATAAATCATTCATCCATTAATCGAAGCAACTGTAATTAATGAAACTGACAGGCCGTAACGACCATTTAATAAGAAAAGCAGACTTGAAGCCTATCCACGTATTTGATCCTAAAGGCCACCTTAAGTCGATTAATTACTATGAGTGTGCCAAGATATATATATATAT